>QEOT01124151.1:3153-169837 GCA_003123785.1 Pterocarya stenoptera | reverse complement strand
CAGGATGAACAATACAGGCTACATGTAGTGGGTTACTATAACTAATTGTATTTTACAATTCTTTTAACATAATCGGATGAAACTTCTTTTTAGAGCAATTTTTTAAATAATTTATATTTTTTGTATAATACAAAAACCATTGTGAGTGCTCTAATCCAAAATATAAAAGCCTGTTCTAAAAATATTGGCCTATTAAAAAGATAAAATTTTTACACTTACGTGATGAGTATTTTTTATAAAAGACTTGCGAAAAATTTATACATTTGATACTCGTATATATCATTTCTCTATTCTATATGGTGTACTAAAAGTCATGCAATTCTTTTCTGATAATAACCATTAGGAGAACCACTAATTAACACACCTGGTCGAGTTTCAAATAGTTTGCTCCGACGATAGCGGAAACGGTTTCCCCTCAATTCTCTTAATGAGTTCTTTGAGGAGGAACAGTAGTACCGACAGATGCTATAAAATTCGAGACGTCTGGATTCACGGAAATAAAGCGGCAGAGCCTCGATCCTTCCCCCGGGTCTCGACAAAAGCTGAAGGTCTCAAGTCTCGCCCCGGGTCCTGCCAAAATTAACACTTGCAGAGCTTCTAAATGTCCCGGGTTTCTATTTAAATGACCAAAAACATCATTCGAAAACTCACAGAACAAACTCTCTCATAGCTCATTGACCTAAACTTCTGCTAGAAATGATATCATGGCCAGGTAGCACTCTTCCAACAATATTTCTGATTTAAATCAGGAACCCCTTACGCCTTAACTATTATTTTTCTCTTCTAAGGCCCTCAACATCATGGTGGGAACAGAGATGCACTTCGCTAGCAAAACTGATGCCGAAGTTGTTGCAAGAGCTAGAATGTTCAGTACTCAATACGCTGCTGCTATAACAACCATAACTCGGAGGTTACAAGTAAGGGTGGGTGAGGTAGATCAGCTTAAAAATCAAATAACAAAGTTGCATCAAAGACTTGCCAATAAACGTAGGAAGAATAAAAGATTAAAATAAGAAAACCAGGAGTTGAATAAATTTGTGGATAGGTACACACATGACCTGCAACTACGAATGGAAGAGCTGGAATGAGGGGGAGTACAAATACAAAATCAACAAGAGGAGTTAATAGTAGAGATCCAGCGTTTACGAGAAATCTAGAGACAGTCTGTAGTTATTTCTCAAGTTTTTTGTAAATCGTTGAGATAAATAAAAAGATTTTCAAGGCAAGAAACATCCTTATTTATCTTCTAATCATGTATAGCCCATCTTTTGACAGAGGTTTTGCGAAAAATGGTGACAAGGTGGCATCCTGAGAGAGGTTTTACTAATTGTTTAAAAAATAATAGCGTTTAAAAATACATAGTGGTACCCATAAAGCAAACATATAGTCTAAGCTTTATTGAATATGAATTCAGCTCATAATTATGTACAAGTCCTATACATCAAAATCATTCCTAAAGTCTGATTTTTTTTTCTTTGGATTTGCATGTCGTGAGTTGTCTGTTTTCTATTCTTTGCTTTTGTTATTTATACATTGTTGAAAAAATATATATATATATTTTTTTATGTTCAATGAGGTTTTTTTCCCTGTGGGTTTGCATGTTGTGAGTTTTATCTTTGGGTTTTTTTTTTCACATTTTTTCGTTTAATTGACTGGGTTTTTTTAAAGATCATTTGTCCCACATAGATACTTTCCCGAATAAGAAATTAATAATCTGGATGGAGCTGGGTCCCCTGCCTGTGGGCCAAATAACTCTCTATATCATCTGTTTGATGATATTTCTTTTTTTTTTTTTTGTGGGACATAGATTTTCCATCCTTTTGTTACTCGTCTGTATTAACTTGTGCAGATTGCCAAAGAAAATGGTGTTATCGTGAGATTCATTCAAGCTTCTTACTTAGGGGCATCTCCATCTTCTCCATCTAGATTGCTAAAAGCTAAAGCTGCAACAAAGGAAGTCGTTTTTAGAGAATTTTCAGAACTATTTTTTAATCAAGTTAAACTTCATTAATGATCAAAAGTTTCATGAAAATTCTTGTAAACCAGAGGAATGGCTTCATCTTTATATTGCACTTTTAATTCGGTGAGGCATGGTAGTATATCAATTGTATTGGGTTCAGAGGAGAAAGGGGCCTGGGAGCAAGCTGCTTATTTCAAATTCAATGTCAGAGCCCAGATATAATATTTGAGCATTTTATGCATTTTTACAGGATCATAACATTTTTCAGTTCTTTAGGCACTCTACTTCTCAAAACCTTTAGAGTTCGAATCTCTTATACACAATCCTGAAGTTGTTCACAAATTATTAGTGGTGAATATGGATAATGGTTCCCAACAGCTAGGTAATGCATATGGGTCAAAATAACAATATCAATGATGATATGTGAATGTATAAATACCAATAAATAATCAACCTTGAAACAACTGTAAACCTTTGTTGGATATTCTGAAATTAACAAACAACTCATTATTTTTCATTGCATGCAAATGTTATAGTACATCCCGCATAAGGAAATTGGCCTTCAAAATGATAAGCCATATAAGGTGTCGTTCACGACACTGGACCCTGGCTTGAATTGCTTGGGGACTTACTCAGCAAAATGGAGAGTGCATTCTAAATATAATTCTGGCTGGACTTTTGGAATTATGCAGGAGTGTCGTGATTATGACATTTTGCAGGGTGGTGAAGGTGCCTGCTTTTTTGTTGTTGGCAGTGGGGAATTCGAGGTGTTGGCAACCCAGGTTCTCATTTTGGTTGCTTGATTAAACTCAATCTTTAAATTTTGTCATTATTATTTTGAATTATAAACATCTTTTTTATGTCTCTCTCTAAAAAATGTCAAAATGGCCTTTTCTTGATTTGTTTATTACTGTTAATCATAATGGTATGTAATTTTCTTTTAGTGTTTTTTCGTTGCTAATTGTGACACTATAGGTATAACAAACCACTCCAGGCTTCTGTTCCTGCAGTGACAAGTGGAACTCTCTAGACTTTAAAGAGAGAAGATTTTTGAGGAATTTTAATGTCATATTTTTCTAATTTTTCATCCTTGAAGTTGCTTCGATCGGTAGATCTTCTTTCAAGATTGACAATCTTACAGCTGAGTCACATTGCAGATTCCCTATCAAGTTCATGCTGGCATACTTCTAAATACATGCCATGCTTGCCCTTTGGCTTCCATACTTTTCCCATTTTCTTGTTTGTTGTTGTATATTTATGATAATTTATTTTCTCTATTTTTTTCTTGTATTTCAGAATGGTGTTTTTAACAAAGGTGTCCCCTGATGTTTTAGTGTTGGATCAAGCAGGATATATACAGGTTAGGTGCTGTATTATGTTTTATGCTGAATTGCCTTCATGATCGATATCTATATTCAAGTCATGTAACTGACATGGATTTAACTTTCTGTCATCTAGATAGGGGTGAAATGCATACAAGGATAATAATATATAAACTCTGTAAACAGTTTTAGTTCGTCTGGTTGAAGCCTTTGAGACAAGCTTGTAATGCCTCTGATTTCTTATAGCAAATTGAAATAGATTTTTGAGTGTTTGACTATTGTATCTTCCATTCAGGATGAAGAATTCACACATTTGTGTTGGATAAAAATTATGATTAATAAAAGTCAAGATACTTTGTCTCTACATATGGCATGTACTACAAGAGTTCTACATATGGGAGTGTGGATGATGTGATACTCATTCTCATACTATCATAGGCTGGAATGTCATTAACATGATATGTTAATAGATTCTACAAGCTTGGCTGGCATATACACCCATCGTTTTATAAATTACTTTACAAAAATGCTTTTAATTTAAAACATAGTTGTATGAAACGTTGTAAAAAGTGGTGTATGTCTATCATTTTCCTAACTTTCATATATCCAACCGTTGCCATAATCTATTCCCTTTAGTGCTGGATAATTTCTTGCATGTCTGCCCTTAGTTGACCATATCATCGATCTAACTTTTTTGCTTGTGAATGGTTCAGCCAGTACTTGATTTTGTTCTTGTCTCTCTTAAAGACATGCTTGAGTATAATTGATTTATTACGTTTGAAGTAATGATAACTACTCCAACACTCCCAAATACTTGGTATTGCTGCATCCATTAGCAATCATTTTTGGATGTTTTATAGCTATAATTCATTAAGAAATCAAGGGAAAAGGGTTGAAAACTTGAAGAACCCAAGAGTCGAGAGAGATGGTTCGATTGCAAAGTTTCTTTCCTAACACTCTCTGCTGTCAACAGTTGCTTGTTTTTGTTTTTCATATTATTGTTATGGACAGAAAGCCGCAGTGAGAGCAAGTTTATGCACCTTCTTGGCATTCAACGGAAGTTTGGCTAAAGCTCATGTCCTTGCCCACGACTCTGGCTATCACCAGCTCGTTAGTCACTGGTATATATTATTTCCCACTACTTTATAGTCTAATTATTTGCTATGGTTTTTCCTTCAAAACTCAATTTGATTTATATTAATGAGGGAAATGATTTGACTGATCTCTTTTCCAATCTACAGACGGTTGCACCCTTATTTTCGTTACACAATGGAGGAGATCAATGCTTTGGCTCGAGAAGCACTTATCAATGCAAGTGGCACTATTGAGTCAGCATTCGCAACTGGCAAATATTCCCTGGAAATCTGCTCTGCCGCCTATGATCTCCAGTGCATAAGACCAGGAGTTCTTTCCTGCTGACCTGATTAGCAGGTACCTACTGTCCAATTAGCCAATCTTTTAGATTTTCAAAAATAAAAAATCAAATAAAAGAGTTTTCCTCCAAACCGATCCTCCAACCCATTTAAAAATTTTTCAAGTGTCCTTTGAGCATGCAAAGAAACTCATATTTTCTTAATGAAGGGACAGTCCATAACATCATGTATTCCTCCCCAATAGATCACATGACCCAAAAATAAGTGGGTCATTCTCCACTACATGAATCAAGCCAAGAAATCCTTTAAACGATGAAGGATGTGAGGATTGGCCCCATCAATCCAAGCAATGAAGTAAAAAACAAGTTAATCATTCGAACAGTAGAGATAGAAGTTGAGAAGAAAAAGAACTTCGTTGAAGAATATGAGGAATGAGGATTGAGAGCTGGAAAAATATTACCCTTGAATTCTGTACGAACTTGTATAGATATATGAGTCTTAAAATATTTATTTCTACAACGTTTAATTATAACATTTATTTTCAAACTAAATGGTACAGATTTTGCAAGTATAACATTTGTTATATATAGATCTCACTCTCACATACTGCATTCAATAAATGCTGAGACTTTAAAATCTGAACCGTTTAAATGTAGCATAATAGTTAAGATTTATGAAACTCTACAAATTAGTAGATAACTACCACGATCCATTTGCAGAATTTCAAAAGATGAAAACGTTTGAAAAAATTACACGAACCCCATAATAAAAAGATGGCAGAATTAGTGCATTGATTGTCAAAGTTGAAGTAGTGCCTTCTCATGATCAATTATGGATTAAGGAATTTATTATTAATTTAATATGCATTTTAGTCTATGCATGGCATATAGATGGAAAACAAATGGCCTTCACATAAGTTACTCATATGAACATCATATCTCTATTTGCAACGACGTATCGTTGCCGAAATTCTCTATTAGCGGCAAAAGTAATCCCCGCCAATAATGCATGGTAAATAATTCGGGCAACTCATAGGCGCCGGAATTGTTTAGTAGGATATTACCGGTGGGGAATAATTGCCGAAAATAAGTTATGTCGGCAAATTTTAAAATATTGATACACTTATTTACGGTGATATTTTCTTATTTGTGGCATTTGTTTATCGCCGGAAATGAGAAGTGTTTTTGTTAATCGCAAAAGTCGGCAGAAATTTTTTTTACTTGGCTCTGGAATAGCAGTGATGTTCGGGCAACCCAGTTTAGCTGGAAGTACTTATTTTATGCAATTTTTCTTAGTATTTTCGGCGACTTTGATCATTGGAAATAATGTAATTTCTTGTAGTGATGAACTACAAGAAAAATGAGTTTTTGCCGTGACACTAAATTGCCGAAAAAAACTTGGAAATCACTGCAAATAAGTATTTTCGGAGAACTTTTTGTGTCAAGTGGGGAGCCAGTGGATCTAATATGGATTGGTCTGGAGATCAATTGCTGCCTATTACTCTCAGAGGTCTTCTTCGTCTGGACAGAATTGGTCTTCCTTATTTGCGGATCTCCTAGTTTTCTTTCCTGGTACGTTTTTCTTGTTCTGTTTCATTTATCCCTTTCTATTATTTGGGAGTGTTTGTTTTGCAGGTTGTCTAAGTTTGAAGATTCTTTTTACGAAAACTTGTTGTGTTTCTTTCTATCTTAGATGTTTTAGTCCTTTTGATACCTGGGTTTGGCCTTTTGATCATTATTGTAGCTCCCAGGTGTCTTGATGTAACCACGGTTTTCCTCCGCCACAAGTGAGTGATTATTAATAAAATTGGGGTTCCGTCCTCTTTTAAAAAAAAAAAAAAAAAAGTTCCCGAAAAACTTTTTTGCGGAGATTTTTAAGCCTATAGTTAGAAATAATTGCTTTTTTGAATAGGTGTTGAATAAAATCGAAAAAAATATGCAAAACCACAGTCAACAACATTGGGAATACAAGTACTTTATGCACCTTCTTGGCATTCAACAGAAGTTTGGCTAAAAGCTCATGTCCTTGCCCATGACTCTGGCTATCACCAGCTCGTTAGTCACTAAGGCTAACAATCAAAGACTATCCCACAGAAGACCCAACTGAAGAAGAATGGAAAAAGTTCATGAAAAAACTTGAACATGCACATTTGTAATGCTTCCCTTCACAGCTTCAAGCAACAAGAGTGATGGCTGTTTTGGATATATTGTCTAATCATTCACCCGACGGGGAATATCTTGGGGAGAAAAGTGAGCCATGGTGGACTGAAGATCCGTTCATAAAGGAAGCATTTGAGAGGTACTCCATGGGAGAAATATATAAGTTGTTTGGATAAAAGGTTTTTTATAGTTTTTTTTTTTTATTGATTTGCGCAAGTTAGTAGGTAGATTTTAAAAGCTGTGAAAAGAATTTTTTAGACTTTTGTGAAAAGTATTTTTTACATATCTTTAGTCAAATCATTAAAAAAAAGTTAAAAAGCAATGAGCAAGATGTATACTCGATCAAATTCAGAAGAAATCTTATAGCTAGCTAGCAAGTTTTTTTCATTTTATTTTTATGGTAACATGATCTAACTTGGGCGCAAATAATTGAGAAATTCTAAGGAGTCATGCCATTCTCAGCCATGTGAATAAACATGCACTTTTTCAAACATGCATGGAACTTTTTTGCTGTAGCAAGAGATCATCATGCATGTATTCCTCCCCAATAGATCACATGACCCAAAAATAAGTGGGTCATTCTCCACTACATGAATCAAGCCAAGAAATCCTTTAAACGATGAAGGATGTGAGGATTGGCCCCATCAATCCAAGCAATGAAGTAAAAGACAAGTTAATCATTCGAACAGTAGAGATTATAACATTTATTCCTACAACGTTTAATTATAACATTTATTTTCTAACTAAATGGTACAGATTTTGCAATTATAACATTTGTTATATATAGATCTCACTCTCACATACTGCATTCAATAAATGCTGAGACTTTAAAATCTGAACCGTTTAAATGTAGCATAATAGTTAAGATTTATGAAACTCTACAAATTAGTAGATAACTACCACGATCCATTTGCAGAACTTCAAAAGACGAAAACATTTGACAAAATTACACGAACCCCATAATAGAAAGAAAGCAGAATTAGTGCATTAATTGTCAAAGTTGAAGTGCCGCCTTATCATGATAAATTAAGGATTAAGGAATTTAGATACCTACAAAGTAGAATGTAGATACCTATAAACATGCACTAGTGCTAAACAGCAATGAGTTGTATGTACTTGTAGTTGGAAAATAAACATGCAATAATTCAGTTAACATGTTCACCAATACAAGCATATAAATTACTATAAAGCTCTACCTAAGGAGAGATCAACTAAAGAAAGTCAAGTACAGTACTGGTTGGCAGCCAACAGAAGTTCAAAAAGCTCCCTAACACACGAGGTTGACTATTTGCAAATATATCAAACACATCAAATGTTTCTGATGTTTCAGACTCACCCTCTGTTGAAAGTGAAATGAAAGATGTGAGAAAACATGAATAGGATTACGAAATAGACACAATAGTTAAATATTGACCGGTCCATAGGGTGTTTTAGACATCCCATGTATTGATGGGATAGAATCATGGAGATGGGTCATGTAACTCCCCCGTCCCAGAGGGGTCGGAGAGTTACTCTTTGTCACTTAAAATTATTTTTCAACCATATAGTTATAGACTCCAATATTTTTAATAACACATACAACTCACTGTTTCAAATCAACTACTTCAATAAGATTAATCTAAAAATAAACCTATCAACTTTTCAAGATACCAAGTCAGCAGAGCAAAACAGAACTATCAAATAAAATCTCTAATAACCAAAATAACATCTTTGTACATGATCCACTATGCTCAAGTAGCCTTATACACGATTTATAGTCTTGATCCACAGCTGTACCATCAAAATCATCTGAAAAATGTTATGGAGACAAGGGATGAATTATCAACAACTCAGTAAGCAGAGAACATATACTAGTATGTAAACATGAGCCTTTTTAGAAAGTTCGGTATGTAGAAACAAAACATTTGATTTTCATATGCAGATCTCAAAAACGTCTTATCAGAAAATCAGAGCGACTTTTCAATCTTTTAATACCCAACGACCAACTGTTCATTTTTAAATATACCTTTCATATTCAAAGACTATTTTTATATTTAAAAACCAATTGTTCATATTCAAAGATATGTTTTATATTCAAATATCTTTTTTCATATTTAAAAACCAACTATTAATATTCAAAGATCCATTTCATATTCAAAGACCATTTTCATATTCAAAAACTCTTTGGCATAACATAACTGAACGTTTTCATCTTATCATATCATATCATTTTCTTTGATAAGTAATCAATAATATATTAATAAAGATGGGCAAAACCCAAGTACACAATCGTATACAAGAGCTAAGACCTATCTAGGTCGCAGTAAGAAAAACTAAAAAGTCATGAAAATTCAGGCCATTAAAATCTAAAGCAAGGGCCCATAGAAATAAAGTGCTGAAAAATAGAGTTTGAAGTTCCTCTGGAGACCGCTCTTTGTTTTCGAAAGTCCGATCATTGCGTTCTTGCCATATACACCACATAATACAGATCGGGATCATTTTCCACACCTCCTTGATTTGTTGAACCCCACTTGGAAGTGTCCAACTGGCCATTAGATCTACCACAGAGGCAGGCATAACAAAGGATAACTCAATCTAGCTAAAGACTTCCACCCACAAGGCTCTAGATATCTTGCAGTGTAGCAAGAGGTGATCCATTGTCTCGCCAGATCTCTTACACATACAGCACCAATCAAGTATAACTATCCGGCGCTTCCTCAGATTGTTGGTAGTCAAAATTCTTCCCAACGCTGCTGTCCAAGTAAAGAAGACTGCTTTAGGGGGCGCCTTATTTCTCCAAATTCTCCTCCATAGGAATGGAAAGTTTTCGACTTGGGAAAGAGACTTATAAAAGGATCGAACTAAGAAAATGCCTTTACCCCCTGGAGTCCACCACATCCTATCACCTTGCAATCTATTGGGCTTCACAGAATAGAGAAGGCTGAAAAAAGCCTCAAAGGTGTCCACTTCCCAATCTTGCGCCGCTCTACTAAACGTGACATTCCACTGCACTTGGTCTCCTGATAAAGTCATAAGATCCTCTACTGAAGCATCCTGGTTACATGCCAATCGGAAAATAACTGGAAATGCATCCTTTAAAGGCTCATCCCCACACCATATGTTTCTCCAAAACTTAATGCATGAACCCCTCCCAAACACCAATTTAGAATGGCTACTAAAAGCCCCCCACCCCTTCCTAATGTGTTTCCAGACCACCACACCCATGACCCCAGATATCTCTTCAGTACACCAGCCCCCCCACATGCTTCCGTATTTACAATCAATCGCCAGTTTCCAAAGGGCTTCAGGCTCCTTGCTATACCTCCATAGCCACTTCCCAAGTAAGGCCTGATTGAATGTTCTCAAATTTTTTATAACCAGGCCACCTGACGAGATTGGTCTACACACCTTAACCCAGCTGACCAGGTGGAATTTGAACTCATCCCCTATCCCGCCCCATAGGAAATCACGATACAATTTATCAATCCAAGCCACTACCCTGGCAGGCAATTGGAACAAAGATAAGAAGTACGTCGCTAAGTTCGAAAGGGTGCTCTTAATAAAAGTCAAACGGCCACTTTTCGACAGATACAATCTCTTCCACCCTGCCTTCCTTCCTATCTTCTCTATGACTGAATCCCATATGGATGAGGCCCTAGCGGCAGCCCCCAATGGCAATCCCAAATAGGTAATGGGGAGAGAAGCTACCTTGCACCCAAGAGTACTAGCTAATTGCCTAGTGTTGCTCACGTTCCCCACTGGCACTAGCTCTGACTTGTCAAAATTAACTTTCAAACCTGATGCTGCTACAAAGCATAATAACAGAGCCTTCACTGCCCTCAATTGGTTTCTATCTGCCTCACAGAATAGGAGCGTGTCATTTGCAAAAAGTAAATGAGACAAAGTAATAATGTCCCTATTTGGATTACCAATTGAAAAGCCATCCACAAAACCATGTGTAACCACCGCCAATATCATCCTACTCAAGGCCTCCATAATAATAACGAAGAGAAGTGGGGACAGCGGATCTCCCTGCCTTAGACCCCGAGAGCTGCTGAAAAAACCAGTAGGACAGCCGTTAATCAATATAGAGAATCTGGCTGTAGAGATACACCAACTAATCCAAGAAGGCCACCTAGCTCCAAAGCCGCATCTCCCTAACAAATACAAGAGAAAATCCCAATTTACGTGATCATAAGCCTTCTCCATATCTAGTTTGCAAATAATTCTAGTGGAACCTGCCTTTAATTTGCTATCCAGTCCCTCGTTGGCCAATAGGACTAAATCCAAAATTTGTCATCCCTCCACAAATGCATTTTGTGGCTTCAAAATGATCTTACCCAAAATCGTCCCCAATCTGTTGGCAAGAACCTTAAAAACAATTTTATACACCCCATTCACAAGGCTAATGGGTCTAAAATCCTTAACCTCCACCGCTCCAATCTTCTTTGGTATCAACGTAATGAAAGTGGTATTTAGACTTTTCTCAAACTTACCAACTAAAGATACTTCTTGGAACACATTCATAATGTCCTCTTTCACCACCTCCCAACAAGCTTGAAAAAAGCCCATCGAGAAACCATCTGGGCCTGGAGCTTCATCCTTACCCATACGTCTAACCACATCAAACACTTCCCCCTCTTCAAAAGGCCTCTCCAACGAGGAAGCTTCTTGGGGCTCAATAGTGTTAAAAGTGAGGCCATCCAGCTTTGGCCTCCATCCCTCACCTTCTGTAAGCAATTGTTCATAGAACTCCACCACATGGTCACTAATCAAAGGGGCCTCCTTACACTCCATACCATTAATGTTCAGCATATCAATGATATTTGTTCTTCTATGAGAGTTAGCAACTCTGTGGAAGAACTTAGTACTCCGATCCCCCTCTTTCAATCACAAAGCTCTCGACTTCTGGCGCCATGAAATCTCCTCAAAGGATAGTACTCTTTCTAATTCTGAAACCAACTCTGTCTTGCGCGATAGCTCTTCTGGTAAAAGAGCTCTATCCTCAAGTATCTGCTCAAACTGTTGCAACTCCTCCACCATGGATTTTTTTCGCTCCCCTATATCTCCAAAGAATTGTGAATTCCACAACTTAAGGTCATTTTTCAAAGCTTTCAACTTACAGGCTAGGATGTAAGAGGGATTACCATGGACCTGGTAAGAAGACCACCATTGCCTAACCTTATCCATAAAACCTTCACTTTTCAGCCACATGTTTTCAAACTTGAAGTAACGATGCCCACTACGAATACCACCACAATCCAACAAAAGGGGAAAATGATCCAAGCATAGACGTGGCAACCTCTTTTGGCACACCTCCGGAAAGTGCCCCTCCCATTCCGATGAGATTAGGAATCTATCCAACCAGGACCATGTCTGATTATTCGACCAAGTAAAGGAACCCCCCAGTAGAGAAATATACATCAAGTTTAAGTCAAATATACAATTTGAAAACCCTGTCATTGCTGGACGCATCCTACTCTCACCAGATCGTTCACTAGGGAATCTGGTGACATTAAAGTCCCCTCCTATACACCAAGGAATCTCCCACCAACTATGTAATCCAGCAAGTTCCTCCCATAAGAACCATCTATCATGTCCACATTTGGATCGAATACTCCTGCAAAAGCCCACACAAAATTATCTTCCACACTCTTAAAAAAGCATGCCACTGTATACTCCCCCACAAACTCCTCCATTTTCTCGACAACTCTTTTATCCCACATCAGTAAGATACCACCCGAGACCCCATTTGATGCTAGATAGGCCCAATCTGTATAAGTACAACTCCAAACACTTCGAATGATCCTTCTAGAGATGCTTTTCAGCTTAGTTTCTTGTAAGCATACTATATCCGCCCTCCATTCTTGCAACAAATTTTTTATACACAATCGCTTATTTACCTCATTTAACCTGCGAACATTCCAAGTCACAATTTTGGCTTCATAAAGAAATGGCGAGCCCCTTCCGTTTGGATCTTTTGCGACTTGAGCTTCCTTCATACTTCAATGACCTATTTAGGCGGTTGAGCTCCCGCTGTATTTTCGACGCTGATTTCTTTGACTGTGTATAATCCTCTTCAATCGCAGTAAGTAAAGCTAGAAACTGCTCTTCATAACCAACACATTCCATTCCTATCCAGTGTTGCAATTCTTTCACCTTTTGGAACAGCCAATCTGGAGCTTTTAATTCATTTGGTAGAAACCGATTCAACGGAATAGGCTCCTCTTCACTCGAAGCCCACTGCAGATTAGAAATTTCCCCATTCCTTCCTCACCCAAAAGATTTCTACCCTCCCATTCAACCACAGAAGTACTAGTGGGAGATTGGGTCTCAAGAACCATCAATACCTCACAACCAGATTAGGTCTCGGGGACCACCTCCATCCCTGTCTCCTCAGCCCCTAGAAGAGCTTCAGAGCCGAGATTCCTCACCACGATGGAGTCAAGATGGTCCTCGGGTTGACTCTAGACCTCCAACTGGGGAGGAGACCCTCCCATCATGATTATCGGCACTTTCTGACTGCCTGAAACAGGATCGGCGTCACCCAGTGGCAGTAGCACCACCATCTCCACCGGGCATCCTTCCCGCGAGGTCCCTGAACTCGCCCCCTTCTCAGACATCTCCTCACAGGAAGAGGCCTCAGAGTCCATCTCCTCTACTAACGGCAAAGGAAACGCCGTCGGTTCTGTGGCCATCAAAATACCGGCGCCTCTCGCACAGAGGGCAGGATCCCGAATCTCTTCTCGGACGTCATCTCTCGCCAGATCAGCTTCAGGCAAAGTAGCCTTTGCCGGCGGTGTCGCCACCTTCGTCGGGGACACCTGGCCCTTCTCCGGCAATGATGGCTGAGGCCTACCCGCCGATGGGCCTGCGGCAGATGCTACGCATCTCCTCCACACGGGCCTCTTCAGTTTCGGCTCGCCTAAGGCCTCTCTGGGCCCATTCTGTTGGGCCTCAACCCGATTATTCTCTTGGCCCATTCCCCCTTCAACGCAACGTTTTAATACGTTTAAATCAGTCTGCATGTCATTTATCTCCTCTGTATTTCCATCACAATCCGCAAAAGATTTTCCTTATTCAACCCGACAAGTCCACTGCCATCCCCATCCCTCTTCTGCACCTCTACGGAAGCAGCGACATCTCTATCCTGCAACGGCGCCCCTCCTCGCAAACTGACAGATTGAAAGGGTGGGTAAAAAGTCTTCGACTTTTTTAGGGCCTCCAAGTACGATGTCAAGGGTTGAGCTGCCTTCGCCACTACCACCGTCGGAGATGAAGCTCCCATGCGACTTCATGCCTCCCTCAAGACTTCCACCAGCTTGCTCCACCCCTTCCCATTTCTCCCTTCAGGAATGAGAAGATTATTTCTCCTACCCCCCTGTCTGAATTCCACCAACGACATGAATGCCCCTTGGGAGTTAGCACACCTCTGGGCTATAAAGCCCCTGTCACCATCTCTATGCGCCGAGTAAAACTCCCTTTTTCCCACCTTCAAGCATTCCTCCAATGCTCTTGTGAACCAAGAAGCCGAGCTTAACTCCAAGTGCAAACTTCTCACCAACTTCCAGCCCCTCTCTGTAATATTCACCCATCGCCCAACTCTAACTACCTCAAAGAACTTACGATCAATAACCACCGCATTCAACATGCTCGTATTCCTACTCATACTTACCGTAAACAGTCACTAGTCAACAAACTAAAACTTCAGATCCTTCCTATGTCCACAAGGAGTGGTGCTCGGTTGAAAGCAAGTCTCTAGACAGATTGCGCAAGATAATTCATCCCTGAGCTTGTCCATTGGGCAAGATAATCTCTAGACAGATTTCTGTTCATGTGATTCATTGGCACCTATTTTCTCTTTATCATTCAGAGCAGCTTTCACTTCTAACTTCTTTTTGACGTTCTTTTTTCTTGAAGTTTCTTCTTCATCTAGATCAAGAATAGCAACTGGGATTGATGTTGGACTCCTTCTCTGAGCCCTGGGTTTTCTCACCGGAATCCACCATAGAGGACGTCGGAACACTATCCCGACTGACTAGAAATCGCCGACCAGCCCAACCCCGTTGAACCCACTCCTTTCAGGTAAGTCCCCGACGGGATCTCTCTCTCCCCGTGATTTTCAGTTCTCGGTCTAACTCTCTCACTCTCTCTCTTGCGTCGCACCACTGCCCAAAGGATCCAGTAGTGTCGCCAGTCACTTCCAGCCACCCCAGAGCCGCCATCGCCTCAGCCTCCTCTCTGTGAGCGTCGCATGACCAACCCTTTGGTGTCTCGTGGAGCTTGAGAGTACTTTGCTACTTAAGATAGTCTTCAATTGACCTTTTGCAGGCTACAGGACTAAAGGGAGAGGTAGTTTCTGAACAAGTTGCAAAGAGACCTAAACTAGAAATTAATTGACATCTTAATGCCTAGTTGTATTATAAAGAGATTTCGGGTTCTGATTCATATCATATCATATCATATACTATGTTTAACCCCCATGGTAGAGTTGTGCTATCCTCGATGGCCAAACCAGACAGTATCATATTGTGAAACTTCCCATTTTTCAATTTCGGAGCTCCGAGTGTGCACACAGGAAAGAACACATAAAGGACCACTTTGTTTCCAAAGTGGGTGCACTCATATCATATAATGTTGGTACCAACTATATCACGTGAACTAGTATTATCATATCAGAACCATATTCAGAATCAGAATCAAAACAGATAAGTATGCCAAAGATTTTTCATATCTATATCATATCAAAACACGTGCTAAACATATTCATATCATTTCCATTTGATAAAAAATAGATCCAAATCATTTCATATCACATGTATAAAAATCTCAATGATATCATATTCGCTCTTTTGCATATTTTAGAAACATGTCAAATATTACTCATGTCTACACTATTCATGTCAAAATCATTTATTTTCTCTTTCATACATATCTCAAGAATGAATGCAAAACATATACTGAGGTTGTTTTTCACATTTTCTTTTTAAAACAAAATGCACATTTTTACAAACCAACCTCAGTTCATTTCTTTTTATGCAAATCTAGCATAGGAATCCTGCTTATCTAGACTTCTTCGCTTTTCAAAATTTTACTCAAAAATGCCGAACAAAAAAAATAATCGTCACCTATAACATAAACACGTAATTCCCGTAAATTTCCAATCAAACAGGTATTTCAATATTTAAACCTCAGATGCTAAATTAACTTATTTTAATTCCTCAAAACCTAAAATTCTTATAATTCCTAAAATACCACCATCACTTTCTAAACTCATCAATATCCAACTTAATAACTCCAACTAAAACATTAAATTCTAACTTATTTACTATTGGGGTCTTACTATAATTTATAAAACTAAATAACATAACTATATCGAAATCATTATAAGTAGAAAATCAGACTCCAAATCATCTCTTACATGAAAATCGAGTTTTCAAAAATACACATGAATATGTATGCAATTATTGCGAAAAATCTAGTTTTCATTTACAAACATAAACATGCGTGTAAATGCATTAATGCAACTAACAAATATTCGTACACATGACGAAACATGAATGTGACCCAAAACCTCATTTTTCCAGAAAATGATTATTTTTCAACGCACGCCAAAAATCTCATTTGGCCCAAAACACGCCATGAATAATAACCGTCATTTTCCTAGAAAATGGTCCAAATATAAACCAACCATTTATCGGACACTGTAGGCAGGAATCATAGGCAGGACTATACCATCATCCCTACTTACCACCATCCCTACAGTCTCTTTATCCTCTCTCTCAAACCATTCAATCCATTTATTTCAAACATACCTAAAATCATCTTTCACATGAAAATCCAGTTTTCAAATATATACACATGAACATGTATGCAATCATGCGAAAACCCAGTTTTCATTTACAAACATGAACATGCGTACAATTATGCAATGTACAAGACACGACACAAATATCCAACAACCAACAAATCCCCGCATCATCCAAACACACAACAACAACGTCCTCCAATCCGACCCCCTTACTCCTCGGACTCAGTCCGACACAACCAACCAAATCACAGTAAATATGAGTTAGTGCAAAAATACATTTAAATCTCAAAAGCTCTTTGAAAAATACCTACAGCACTATAATATACTTTTCGAAGGGTCACGGAGATGCTAGAAGTGGCAGCACAACAACAAAACAGTGCAAAATGCACTATGACCGTGGGTCTCAAAATGCTAGATTTTGAACGGGGACAAACGAAGACTAGAGATTGCTAGGGAAGGGCTTAGGGATGTCGGTGAAGCTAATGGTGGAGGTCGTTGGCTGTGGGTGGCGGCGTGGGCGGCAGTTGAAGGTCAAAAAGTTCAAATCGGAGATGGAGATGGATGGGTTTCACCGGTGGCAGATCGGAGCTGAGGATGGGTGGGTTATGTAGCTGGGAGGCCGCCGGTGATGTAGTGAAAAGGTGGTAGCCAATGGCGGTGTGACGGCGACGCTAGAGGGGAAGAGAATGGGAGGGGCGGTGATAGCAATGGGCGGTGCATGGCGGCTCAGTGAACTTATAACCCGCTTGGGCTATACAAGGCTAGGAGAGAGAAAGAGGGAGCGTGAGAGGTGGTGACTGGGGTGGGTGAGCTCGTCAGAGGGCGGGGGAGGTCGTGGGCTGGGCGGTGACGCCAGAAGGCGATGGGCTTGGGGAGAGACGCATGGAGAGAAAACATGGGGAGGGTGTCGCATGGGCTGGGAGGTAGGGGAGAAAAATAAGGAGAAAAAGAAAGAGAATGAAAAGAAAAAGAGGGAAAAAGAAAAAGTTAGGGAAAGAAATGAGGTCGAATCCTCACAATTTGGGTCACAAAATTGATCCAACGAAAAAATTTTCAAAACAGCAATTTAAATAAAACTAATTTAAACACAGTGACTCAATAAAAATAAAATAATTAAATCCAACAATAAACTAATTTAAAATAAAGAGCAATTTAAATAATGAACAATAATTAATAACAAGAAAAACACATTAAATTAACAGTTAAAAATCTTAAAATAATATCATGTAAATCATCTAAATTTTAAAACAAGAAAGCCCAAAATTTTAAGAAATGTAATAATTACTTAGTCAAAATACACGTAAATACGGGGTATCACGGGTTAGCAGGCCAGAACTAGTTTTAGAGACCTTGACTACTAAAGAGGTAATTATTTTTCTCATGCATATTATGTAGGAAGTAACATTCCTAAAGCATAAAAGACCAACACTAGTAAGTCTGGCATGGAAAAGCAGAAAAGTCGAGGCAGTACAGGTTTTTTCATGAATTAAATGCATTTCACATGTTACTAGACTTGATTCAACTAAAAGAAATGACAAAATCAATTTTAATGACCAAATACAGGAACCATAGAGATCAGTTTTCCCAATGCTTTTACTACCCAAAGCAGTCAAGTTTTCTGGAATGAAGAAATCATTGTTCTAAAGTATCAATCAGTCAAGGTTTACAGTGTCAAGATTGCTAACAAAGAGCTCATAAAGACCCATTCCAAAAACCAGCATCACAGTTCCCAAAAGATAGACATCTCCAACTGCAATGTAGTAGAAAATTTCAGGCAGGTTAAAACTTAAAAACCTTTTTTTTTTTCTGTATCAGTAAAACTTAGAAAGCTTTTATTCCACGTACTTCACAATGTCGGTTTGTCATCAAATCCTAAAAGGACAGTCATTGCTTATTTTCATTTTCATAATAGTTTTTTTGGTTTGTTTAACCTCCTTTGATAGTGGTTGATATGGCATGATCCCTATCTGTTTAATAATAGGCTGATATAATATGCGTTTTGAGAAGGTAAGTCAACGTTAAGCCAAAAAATGTCAAGAATAATATAAAAGAGCCCAATGCAAATATTAAGGAGTCACAATCCACAAGCTTCCTCGCCACTATCACAAAACTCCAAAGCATTCCAAAATCACATATAAAGGAAAAACCAGCACACACAAAATCACCCACATGGTTTTCACTGACAGTCCCCCGTTGATGTGTTTCCATGTCACTACCATGAACAACTCCACAACCATAAGTAGAGGCAAAGCTTTGCACTTCAGCTAGATCTATAACAAATGAACCCGATGGTTAGAACCACCATTTCAGAGAAGCCTGCACACTGGTACTGTTAGAGACAAATTTGTGCAATATGCCATATCCACCAACCCATCAAAAGGCACACAACATCATGTGGGAGACAAACCACCACATAAAACACAAACTCACAAGCTACAACACTGCACCCACCTCAGATCCACAAAACACAACACACAGCATGATTTGGTTAGGTCTAACATGACGAAAAGGACCCTTCTCAGCTTCGGTTCAAGACGGTGCAGGTGTGATATGAAGTCAGCTACCCGTTCATAGTATGTGGGCAACAAGAAGCATTGATTTGGACCACCATATCACACCAGCAGCAACAACACCAAGGCACCCGTAAGAAAACTCACTGATCCAAAAGGGCCACTCACAGAACATCACCTCCTAGCGGCAGTACGATAGCATTATTAAACGCTTCGAGTCGAATGATCAACCCTAGGCCAAGACATGTCATCACAAGACATCTCAGAACATCCAACCCTGAAATGGTATACATGCAAAATGAACATTCAAGCAGTACTTACCGTCCAATTCTGAAATTAAGAGCCCGTAGCATAGCATTACGATGATGTCTCACTTTAGAATATGACACCATCCAGACTATCTCGAGCGATATACCTATAGTGCCTTTTTGTCTTTCCTGAACATTTTCAGACTTTGGTTGAGTCCACATTCATGTCTATGGTCAAATTTTCTTTTACTACTCTACCAAAAATATTTTGTTTACTCTTAATGAAAAACAATTTCAGTTATAGCGAAGTTAGTCCTTACTACAACTGGTACACTATATAATTATTTTCCATCATCTATCTATAATTCATACTCACGATATTGTATGCATTGCAAAACATGTTTTAACTTCATATAAATGTTGTGATTATCAGGAATGAAGAAGGAGAGGTCATGGCTGCTTGCAATGATCAGAGACCAAATGTTGTTCTACCAGCTATAGCAGAGTGCTATGCTTTGAGGAAAGCAATGGATTTATGTAGGGACCTCAATTTCGATAAAGTAATATTTGAAGGTGATGCTCAGGTTATTATTAATGCAGTAAATGAAGGAAATGCAGGGTTTTCTTATTTTGATAATATCATAGAGGAAATGAAGATGGTCCTTCAAGACTGGCAGGGTTGGAAGGTTCAATATACTCATAGAAGCACAAATGTAGTAGCACACAATCTAGCAAAGGCTGCTTTAAAAACAGATGAGGAGATGGTGTGGATTGAAGAGGCACCAGCTTATGTATTTACTAGTTTACAGAGAGACAAAAATTGTACTGAGCTTACAGATATATGAATGAATGAGGAATTGTTTTCAAAAAAAAAAAAAAAAACTTCATATAAATGTTGAACCTGATACTTTAATTTGCCTGTACGCTTTAATTTTTCCAGTATAGCCCCAGATACATAACCACCTACACTGTAGCTTGCTGGCTCATTCAGTGTGATACAGTGCTTCACCCGATCGCCAAATTCCTTGAAAGTGTGAAATTTTATATGATGAGATGCAAAGAGATTTTTTGCTTCTTTCAGTTATATGACTTAAAAAATGCTTTATGAGGTTAGTCAGGCAAATAGAGTTCAATTCTGAAAGGGCTGGTGAGGTCCTTATGCTAAGGTAAAATCCTATCTTCACAACAGACAGGATCATAATAAGAAAGACAATTTCGAATTTTGTAATCAGTACTAATAGACTGTCATTGGAGTCTCAGTGAAATGACAATAAAGAAAATAAATTTTGAAAAACCATGGGCAAAATTTCAAGCCTCCAGTAATAGGAATAGTAAACAGCATCCGTCATATGGATTCTCTGTTTTTTTCTTTTAATTAGCATCATGTTACCAGTGATATGTACAAGTGATCTACTATTCAGATGGATGGAGAATCATAATTTTGTGTGTCACTTACACAATAAGTGGACTTAAGAAACCACCATAATCATCTTCCAAGGATTGGGGAAGATCAAAGTGAAAGAGTGTCACAAAGGGCTTTAGACCTGGCATTTAATTATCATGAACTCAAGGGCAGATTATGAGAAGCTGAAAAAATAGATGATATATGATGGAATGATTGGATTGAATCAGGACCTTTGGCTATAAGTTCATTGATGAGGTTGTTGTAGTATTTGATTCCTTCCATGTTCGCACCGCCACTTAGCTTTCCATCTGACACAAACATAGCATAAATGCTACCACGTGTAATTCCAAACCATGATAAAAACTTGATGATGCATATTTTTATATTCACTTTTTCTTCTTTTTCCCCTTTCTTTCCTTCTCATTTTTCTGAATTCTTATAACAGGTCAGTTCATATCATTATCTTACTTGATACTCGGGACCATGAGATTGAGAACCTGTATGCACCTAAACCCCTTTCCTTCGTAATCCCAACACCTTCCTGTGTCAAAAAAAATGAGAAGGATCATAAATGTTGCAAAATCATCTAGAATTTCCATATTTGATCATCTAGATTGTGATTTTCAAAGAAGGATTGATACGACTAGAATTGGCGGCAGTGGCACCCACTCAGTGATTGTATAAATATAACTATGAGTCAACTAAAACTAGCAAATATCTCCAACATGATCTAGATAGGTTCATGCGGTTTCAAAATTGGCATGGAATGGTAGATGGCATGCGGAAATTCAGCTAACGGAAGTCAAGCTTGGAATGAATTTAAAAAACAAACTACATTATTGCATGGAATGGCAGATGGCATGTTGAATGATGGTCCCACCTGTTTGCATGTCGCCTTTCCTTTGGTTGCTTTCCCTTTTTTGTTTGATTCCTTTGCTCCAAAACATGATGTTGACTGTCGGCCACATGCTTGTATTGGGTAAGGTGATTTGCGAATAACGTACGTGAATGAATGAGTTGGCCTCCACTAACACACCCTGATCTCATTAATTTATTTATTTTATTAACTTCTCATTAATTTCTTCACTTCTGTTTTAGCGTCGAACAAAAGATCATCAGGGCTTGTAATCTTATTTCTCTCCACTATTCTTCATCACTTTCGCTTCATTTCCTTTGATTCCTCCATTACAAAGCAGAAACCATGGCTGAGCTTGCAGGCATATTTGTCTCCCCACTCCTCCAAGCGTTTTTTGAAAGGGTGGCATCTCGTGAATTTATTGACTTTTTTCGAGGACAAAAACTAGACCAAGCACTCTTGGAAAAACTGGAGACAGCTTTGCTATCTGTGAATGCTGTGTTTGAAGATGCAGAGGAAAAACAAGTGGCAAATGACAACGTGAAAAACTGGCTCGATAAGTTGAAAGATGCTATCTATGAGGCAGAGGACATCTTGGATGAGATTGACACCGAAGCCATGCGCTGCAAGTTGGATGCTGAATTTCATAGTACCACTACAAGCAAGGTACGAAAAGCCATCTCTAATTCTCTTAAAGTACCCTTTGTCAAGAAAATAGAACCAAAGATAAAACAAGTGCTTGACAGATTGAACGATCTTCTAAGTCAAAAGAAACATATGGGTCTAAAAGAAGGCGTTCAAGGGAAACCATCCGAAAGATTGCCCACAACTTCTTTGGTTGAAGAATCTGGTATTTGTGGTAGAGAAGATGATAAGAAGGAAATAATTAATTCCTTGTGCCCAGATGATGTAAGTGGCAATAAGTTGCTTGTAATTGCTATTGTCGGTATGGGGGGACTTGGCAAGACCACCCTTGCTCAGCTTGTATTCAATGACGAGAGCGTGAATAAACATTTTGACCTTAGAGCATGGGCTTGTGTTTCGGATGACTTTGACGTCTTTAAGGTAACAAAAGCAATTCTAGAGGGAGTACCAGGTTCATCCGCTAACGGTGATGGTAAGACTCTAAATTGGCTTCAAAATACACTAAAGGAGAGTTTGACAGGAAAGAAATTTCTACTTGTTTTAGATGATGTTTGGAATGATAATCCTACTAATTGGGAGGCCTTAAGTACTCCCTTCAGATTTGGAGCACAAGGGAGCAGAGTTTTGGTAACCACACGTGAAAAACGAGTAGCATCGGTTATGGAAGCTGAAATTTACGATCTGAAGTCATTACCAGAAAAAGAATGTTGGTCACTTTTTGTAAGACATGCGTTTCATGGCAGTATCTCCAATATGCATCCAGAGCTAGAAGCAATTGGAAGACAGATCGTGAAAAAATGCGAAGGTCTTCCTTTAGCAGTCAAGACAATTGGAGCTCTCTTGTCGTTTAACGTAGATGCTGATAATTGGAATGAAAAATTAAAGAGCGAGTTGTGGGACATGTCGACTGAAATTATTCCTGCTCTAAGATTAAGTTATAAATATTTGCCCTCACATTTAAAGCGATGCTTTGCTTATTGTTCGATATTTCCAAAAGATTTTTTTTTCCATGAAGAGGAATTAGTCTTACTGTGGATGGCAGAAGGTTTCTTGCAAAAATCTAAAGACAAAACAATGGAGCAAGTCGGTCATGAGTACTTATTTGATCTGGTATCGAGATCGTTATTATTTCAACAATCAAGTACTGTGAATGTTTCAAAATTCGGAATGCATGATCTTGTCAACGATTTAGCAAGATTTGTATCTGGGCAATTTATCTTTAGACTGGAGGGTGGCAATTCGCTCCAAGCAGTTACGAACAAGGCTCGCCATTTATCAATTGTTGAAAACTCCCCAAAGACGTTAGAGGCACTTTACGAGGCCAAGGGGTTGCGCACTTTTCTCCCAATAGATTATGCTTTTTTGAAGGGACCACTCCCACATGTTTCGTTGCCCATGTGGAGATTCTTACGAGTGCTTTCCTTTGAAGATAATAGAAATTTAACTGAGTTGCCTGATTCAATTGGCAAAATTAGACATCTACGATATTTGGATCTGTCTGGAACACGAATTAGAAAACTGCCTGATTCTATATGTAAATTGTGCAATTTGCAAACATTGAGATTAATGTGGTGTCCGAATCTTACTGTATTGCCTAGAGATATGCATAAACTCGTTAGTTTGCATCATCTTCATTTATTTGGAAGTGCCATAATGGAGATGCCGTTACATCTGGATAGACTAAAATGTCTACAGACTTTGGATATATTTGTTGTCAACAAACATTGCGGATCAAGCAATATTGGGGAGTTGGGGAAGCTAGAAGATATTGGGGGGAAGCTCTCTATTAGGAAGCTCCAAAATGTCAAATCTCCTGACGATGCTTTGGGTGCAAAATTGAAGGATAAGAAGCACCTTGAGGACTTGAAGTTGGGATGGGACGATTCAAGTAGCAATATTTCAGAAAGTGATCAAATAACTGTATTGGAGAAACTCCAACCCCATACAAACTTGAAAAGACTCTGTATCCTATATTATGGTGGTAAAAGCTTTCCGAATTGGATTGTTGATCATTCGTTCTCTAAGATAGAAGAGCTTTCTCTCTATAATTTGTAAATATTGCCACATCTTGCCATCATTTGGACAGCTACACTCTCTCCAGCGGCTCTCTATCAGTGAGTTTCGTGGAATTGCTAGAGTGGGTATGGAGTTCTATGGTAGCGGTTCTTCTACTTTTAAGCCATTCGAAGCCTTGAAAGTTCTACAGTTCAAAGACATGCCAGATTGGGAAAATTGGTTATGTTTTGATTCTAAAAATGAAGGTGAAGCTTTTCCTTGTCTTGAAGAGCTTAAGATTGTTAGGTGCCCCAAGCTAACAGGAGGATTGCCCATCCATCTTCCTTCTTTAGCCAGACTAAAGATTGTTGAATGTTCGCAGCTGGATGCCTCACTCCCAAGGTCTCCTACTCTACGTCAATTGGAGTTAAGAAATTTTAATGAGGTTCTGTTAAATGAATTGCCATCTGGATTATTGCAAAAAGTAGTACTTAAAGGATGTGCTGCATTACGGTCCTTACCGGAGGGAATGATGGATTCCAGCAGTCCTCTTCAAGAATTGAAAATCGATGGTTGTTGCTCGCTCATGTTACTTTCCGATGATGATCTACCCACCACATTAGAAACTCTTAATATCTCAAACTGTAAGAAGTTAGAATTCCCAGTGCACTTCAACTATTCATTCCTCAAAGAGTTGTACTTGGAAAATAGTTGTGATTCTCTTAGATGCTTTCCAATAAACGTAATCGCTGAGATCGATATTTTCACCATCAATGGATGTGAGAATCTGGAGTCTCTTACTAATTCAGAACAACATGAAAACGATGGAGGATTGCGTGCCCAAAAATTGAAAACATTTGAGATAAATAATTGTGGGAGTTTAAGGTTGTTGCCCGATCAGATGCACCTATTCCTTCCATCCCTTGAGTCACTATCTATCAGTAATTGTCCAATGCTGCAATCATTCGGTGAAGGGGGCTTGCCTACAAATTTAAAATCGATTTCCATCGTAGATTGTGACAAACTCGTTGCCTCTCGAACGACATGGGGTCTGCAAAAGCTCCCCTATCTTCAAGAAGTGTCAATCGGTGGCAAATGCGAAGATGTGAAGTCTTTTCCGGAGCCGTCGTTGCTGCCCAGGACTACGACCAGTCTTACCATCTCTGGATTTCCGAATATGACATCTCTAGACAAGAAGGGCCTTCAACACCTCACCTCTCTTGAAAAATTGTATATCGGTAACCTCCCAAGGCTAAAGTTCACACCAGAAGAGAGATTGTTCGACTCCATTTCTACTCTAATCCATCTTACCATTTCTGAATTTTCAAATCTGACATCTTTGGACAGCTTGGGCCTTCAACACCTCACCTCTCTGAAGACGATGGAGATCCATGCTTGTCCTAATCTGAAGTTCTTGCCAAAAGATGGATTTCCTGCCTCCATTTCTTCTCTAGAGATCTTCATATGTCCACTGTTGGAGAAACAGTTGCAAAATAAAAAAGGAAAAGAATGGCGCAAGGTTGCTTACATCCCCTTCTTATGGATTAATTATAAATTGCTTTGAATGGCTTCTTCTAAAAGCCAACCATATGAACCACAAGTGGATGGCAAGCGACTGTACATTCACCTTTCAAAGTTAGGTACGTATTATTAGCTTTTCCAACCATTTATCAATATAATTCGATTATTTATATTTTGAGCAAAACGATTTATAAAATGATCAAATAGACAAACTTCCCGCGGTCTCTTTATAGAAAAAGAAGTAGATCTCTCTTTGAAAAAATCTAAAATAAAAAAACTATTTGCTTTTAGTGGAACTTATATATTTGAGACTTATAATTATCTTTGATAGGAACATGTTGTTGAGTCTCTTTCGTATGGTCTGCAGGTTTATTTCGATTGCATGCGTTTCAATAGACCTCAGTTTCAGTACTAAAAGGACAATTAATGGAAAAAAAAAATGTTTATATATATATATCAATGAATGAGCTATATGCAACTCTATTTGCTTATGTTTACTCGTTAGAGAATTCCTGTGTGATTTTTTATTAAGAAAGAAAAGTTAAAGTCAGAATTTCACAACAAAATATATTTGAAAGCAGGTGGCCAACCTTTATCTGTTGCTGAAATTGAGGAAATTTCTGTTAAGAAGAGCAACCAATCCTAAGAAATCTGAATGCAGTTTGATAAGTTCATATTTTTATGGTTCAGTACTTTTGGCACTGTCTTAGCAGGTTGATAAGTTACAAAAAGATGGGTTTTTGATTTCAGGAGCTTGCGGGCTTTTCTAGTTTTAAAAATAAATCTATTAGCATATGTAAAAATATAGTTTTGTTTCTTTCAAAGCAGCTCTGACATGAAGATTTTGCAGATGGTGTGCTTGATTGATGAGTTTTATACTTATATAGCAACGTGTCCTAAACAGCTATTTTCAGTTGCATAACTTATATATAGAAATTGCCTGTTTTCAGCTTCTTGGTTCCCACTACTTTATAAACTCATATTTTCTTAATGAAGGGACAGTACATGACATCATATACAGTTTTTAAATTTTCTTATAAATTTTCATACGTTCTAAGAACACTTGCCATTTTTTCAAACCAGTTTGGAGGAAAACGCTATCCTAAGTCAAATCATAGAAGATGATTATACACATCAACTATGTAGAAGTACTCAACAAACAGAAAACTTGTTGCTTTGCAACTTATTGGCAATCCAGTGCATGGCATATTATAGCTTTTCAATAATGTGTATAATCTAATTCCCATATATCAAATTTTAAGATGGAGCCATTTTTCATGAACAAGGGTATGCTGGTATTGGTGTGATACTCAGGGACAGTGCAGGAGAAGTTATCATGACAGCAAAAATAGAGAGGCAGCAGTTCAAGAATCTTCTGATATAGAATTGCTTGCTATTTTTAGAGGCTTACAATTATGTCTACCACTTGGAATACACAATTTGATCATTGAAAGTGATGCTCTCTTAGTGGGGACAGAAGTTCAAGACTTACAACCATCGGATTCTTTGTTGGGAAATTTGGTCTTAGATGTCCAACAGATGATGCAAAGATTTTGGCAGTGCACAATTGAACATGTTAGCAGATTTTCAAATGCTGCAACACACACACTTGCTAGATATGCAAGAAATGTTGATGATTTAGTTGCTTGGTGGGATTTTGTTCCCCCGTGTATTCAGAACCTCATTTGGACTGAAAAGTCTATGTATTTTTCCAGTTCATGATGATATAAAATTCTGATTTCCCTATCAAAAAAAAAAAAAAAAGACTACCCCTACACCAATGATGGTCTCATCCTCTGCGATTCCATCAAACAATGGGTCATAGATTATGTCAAGCACTACTACCCTGACCCTAGCCTTGTGGAGTCTGATCAAGTCTCTGTAGCTCTGTCATTGGCATTCCCTTTCATGTCCCTGTGATTTGTAAATTTGATGCAATACTCAGATCATGCTAAAGCCTCCACTAATTTAATAAACAATCTATTTAAAACGGTCTATATCAAAGTGAGTTTTATGTACAATCTAAGCATTCATTGTGCCTTTGCGTCAACAATGAATCAGAAATCAACTTAAAAACCTACTTTAAAACTCATGTAAAGACTATTTGTAAATCCGTAGATACAATAATTCGAATGAAACGAGAAATGAAACTCATCAAAACTCAGCCCAATCACAGTGTTTCTGAGCTTAGGTATGAAAGATTACTCGGGCATAGAGTATTGAAAAAACATTTTGCTAATGAAATGTAGAAATCGAAAAATGACATAGAAGAACATTGAAAATCTCCTCCTGATTCTCCAACTTTCGCACCCCCTCATATATCCCCTGCTCCTTCTGATTCTCCCCCTTTTATGCTTGTTCCCCGCACCCTCTGTTGCGTGTGTAACCAACCCCATTGCCTGGACCACCGAATATTCCATCCCTTGCCTTGCAGTTGCTTGCTTCCTCACTCCACTGTGATTTGCAATGGTATAGAGGTGTGCGGCAGAAAAGACGAATTAGGTTAGACTCGAAATAAAATCCCTAGGGTGTACAGGTGGTGACATGTCCATATACTTAAAATAAATGTACACTTCCTATTTTTGCTATAACATGGCTTCAATAGTCTTTTCTTCAAATTAATGTATAAATAAGCATATAACATGTATTTTAATTATTTATTTGCTCAATTAATATGCTTATTTTATATTATTATATCCTCATCAAGGAATATAAAGAGACAGCCCTATCTAAACATAGCGAGAAGTTAGCTATTGCTTTTGGCTTGATGAACACAACACCTTAAACCCCAATTCGAGTTTGTGGGGACTGTCACGAAGCAACAAATTTTATCTCCAAAATTTATGAAGTTTTGCTACATAATCTCCACTACACTTCACACTCTACACTTTTTAAAATTTTTAAATTTTTAAATTTTTAAATTTATTCTTTTTAAACTATTTCAAATTTTCTATTCATTATTCATATAATAAATATTTGATAAAAAAAAAAATTGTGGTGTGTGGAAGTTGTGTGAATGGTAGGAAGTTGTGGAGATTTTTTAAAATTTATGATCGAGAGATTATTGTCAGGAACAGGATTAGATATCACCATTTTATAAAAGGAAGTTGTTCTTGTATAGACTATTGGTAGATGTAAAGATCAGGTTTGCAATGGATCCAAGCCAATCTCAGATTGCAAGTTGTCCTACTTTCCTGCACAATATACAAGAATTTGGCTCTTGTGCATCACATTCTTTCAGCTATTTTTCTGCTGAAATGGTACCACATCGAATTGGTAATTCTAAGGGGGCTTCGTTTTTTAAGATGGCAAAGCCCTTTTGCTTAGAGAGTGAGTGACAAAGGGCTATGTGTTCTGTGACGTGATGAGATACATGGGCTCTTATATGAGAGGAAACCAAGCTTAGATTCGTTGGATTCTGCGTGGTTATCAAATGAGATGGGAATTTCTTTCTAAAATCTGTATTTAAAGTTTTGTCCAAGGAACATGAAAGGGAAAGCCAATGGCAGAGCTACAGAGACTGGAAACATGGAAAAGCCAGCAATAGGCATTTGAATGTTCAACCGGGATGTACGGGAAGCAAAACAAGGCATATTGGAATTGTCAATATAGATGAAAAGAAACTGCTTTAGGAACCTGCAGAGAGACGGGATTTGTGGAGGCACTGCAAAGGGATCGCATTAATATAGTACACTCTGTAAACGGCAGGCAGTTGTGCGGTTTGAGGTTTCTCGACACTAACACAATCTAATGATATGGTTCAATGTCTATGGGAACGGAAAAGGGAATAAATACCGTTTAGGATGTCATGAAGCAGGGCATAGCGGAAGAGCCAACCAAGGATTGTAACCTCTTCCATGTTTGTCTTTGAACATTCAAAGGATTGTTCTCAAAAATCCAACTTATTCCTATTGATTGACTTGGAATGATTTTAATATGTTACCACAAATAAATCAGCTTCTCTTCCATATTCTACAATGACTGATCACTTGTTATCACAGAAATCAAGTGAGAAGCCCAAAAGAATTAGTATGTTACATTCCCCCATATGGGTGGGGAACTCAACCTAAATCACCCCATGTTAATTCAGGTACATAGCCAGCTAGCTTCAGCAGCCCATCCAACTGAGCCAGCACCAAATAAATTTCATTATAAGCTGGGTGAGTTTTATCAGATGCTGCAAACTGATGAATCTTCCTTCCCATTTCAATCCAACTGGATCCAGAAGTACTCTTTTCTACCCCTAGATATTTCATGGCTGCCCGGATTTTTGCAACCTCACCCCATCTATTTACTTCGGCATACATATTAACCACAAGGTTTTAATAGCCACTGTTGTTTGGCTCTAAAACCATCAGTTCATTAACAGCAACATGAGCAATCTCCAAGTTCCTATGGAGCTTACACCCACCCAACAAGGTACCCCAGATAACGGAGTTGGGTTCAACTTTCATGCTTCTTATCAACTCTAGTGCATCTCTAAGCAAGCCCTCTTTGCTCAGTAGATCAACCATGCATCCATAGTTTCCAACTTCATGCGGGATCGAATAATCACTGCCCATGCTCAGAAACCTCCTACGGCCTTCTTCAACTAGTCCTGCTTGTGTGCAGGCGCTCAGAACACTGATAAAAGTGACCCCATTTGGTTTGATCTTCTCCCTCTCCATCCTACTAAACATCTTTAGTGCTTCATATGCAAATCCGTGAACTGCAAGCCCTTCAATTACTGAATTCCAACAAAACAGGTTCTTTTCCCGCAACTTGAAGAACACCAAAAGTGACCTATCTAAGCTCCCACACTTGGCATACATAGCAATCAATGGAGACCCAATATAAACATCAAGATCAAACCCATTCTGCAATACATAAAGATATATTTCATTTCCTAAATCGAGCGCTCCAAGATGGGCACAAGCCGATATGACAGTTGCCATGGTCACTTCGTCAGGACTGATCCCATTGCTTGTCATTTCATTGAATACTGCTAATGCTTCTCTATATCTCCTGTTCTGAGTATAGCAGGTGATCATGGTCGTCCACGAGATTATATCCCTTGCGGGCATCTGATTGAACAGCAACTCAGCAGACTCCACATTCCCCACTCTTGCGTACCCATCAATTATAGTGTTCCATATAGCAGTATTCCTCTCAGGCATCTCCTCAAACAATGTCCTCGCAGAACTCAAATCCCATGCCCGAACATGAGCCGAAACCATCACGGTCCATGTGAAAACATCTCTTTCAACCATTTCATCAAACACCCTTTTCGATGTACCAATTTTACCCAAATTCGAGTAGAAATCAATCAAAGCAGTCTGAACAAACACATGTGAACTAAACCCATTTTTCCAAACTTGACACTGTATAGCTTCACCGAACCCAAGAGCCGATACTGAGCTACAAGCCTTAATCAACGACGAGAACGTATAACTCGTTGGCATAACATCACCTCTTAACATATCTACGTAACACTCCAAAGCTTGAGCTGGGTAAAAACAATGAGCAAAGGCTCTTATCATCGCATTATAGACAAAAACATTTGGATTTTCCATCTGTAGAAATGCTGAAACTGCATAGTCTATTTTCGAAAGGGCCAAACAGGCCCCCACAAACTGGTTCAGTAAGAAACAATCTTGGTTTGCATTGGTTTTGATCATTGAGGCATATACATATTCCAGGTTCTTTACGCTAGAACAATTCTTCAGCTGATTAAAAATAGTTTCTTTTTGGGTGGGTGGGTGGGTTTGGCGGATGAAGTACTGTTTTCGCAATTGAAATACGGTTAAGTTTCATTGCAGATTTCATGAACTTTGGTGGTGAATGGGAGGCTTCTTCGTATTCGTAGCCGTTACCTTGAATGATTGAGGTAGGCCCTGTGGCTAAAGAGAATCGCGGACAACCACTCCGTTGGGTAGTGGAGTGTTCTGAATTATTTTTTACTTAATTATTATTATTATTTATTATTTTTTTTCATTATTATTGATAGAATATATGAAATCAACTCACTAAATCATCAATGTTGAGATTTTATATCTTCAAATGATAAAAAAAATAATTACATTCTGCATTTTTTTTTTTTAAGACTTGACCGTTCAGATTATAAAAAATGCTAAAAGTCACCGATATTTGGTCTTGATTGGGTTTCGATAAATTTTTTATTTAATGATTAAAGAAGTGTTCTTTAATTATATTGTAAATTTTTTTAAAAAAAAATTAAAATATAAAAAAAATGAATGAAAAAATATAAAAATAAAAATAAAAAATTTATTCTTCTCGAGACCGGTTTCCTGCTACACTGCTCTAAGATTATATTGAAGTCGTTTTTCAATCTTGAATTTATATATTATCATCACTTTTTTAAACTTGGCAATTTGCTAACGGTGCTCCTGTGAATTCTTTGAAGGAAATTTTGCCAATATACCGATGCATTTGATGCCTTTGATCGAAGTATAAGTATGTGATGGACAGTACATTCGCATTTTTTTTTAATCAGAAATGCTTTGGACCCGAATTTGAATATCGAAGCTGTGTCCGAATGCTTTTTTTTTTTTTTTTACTTAGTGATTTAGGAAGTGTTTTTTAATGATGTTGTGAATTTTTTATTTTTTAAAAAAATATTTATAATGATTAAAAAATACATGAAAAAAAATAATAAATAAATGAAATGCACTATTCGATAACCATTTTCGGGTCACATTTTCGGTGGCCGTAACATGACTCTTTCTTAATACAAACTAATGCACTATTGGTCACATGGTTCGGTCAAATGTCATCAGGTATAGTAGCAATACTATTCTTTTAATAATAATAAAATTATTTGAGTTAAAATATTTTATTGAATTTTGAAAAAAAAATATATAAAAATTTGAATAAAAATATTAAAAGTTAAAAAATTATTTTTGTTTTAAAGTTTGAAAAAAATTGTACCAATTTTTGTGTTATTTTGAAGTTTTCAAATTGTAGTAATCTTTATACTTGAATAATTATTAGATAAAAAAGTTAATTTGAAATTGCGTAGAATGAAATTATAAAATGATTAAAAAATTTTGAGAATTTCATATCTCATCACTACGCCTAAATGGGACTAAACGAGCAGATGATCAAGAATTAACAGTTTTCTTCTTCCTGTTCTTTGTTTTCCAGGAACATTCTCTTTTACTTCAAATTTTGTCTATTTGTTCTTGATACATGTTCATGAATTGTGACAATAAAATGAAGGCCGAAGACAATTTCTCATGCTAGAGAAAAGCCCGTAAGAATGGCTTGTACACCGTTGCCATTACTTTCCACTTTGATGAACTCACCTCGAATACTCTTCCTTATTTTATTTACTAATCAAGACGTAAATTTTGTAATGAAATTACAAAATCCCTTCCACCTTCACAAATCCTCTCTGATGGATGAAGGATTCTCCAGATAGATGCAAGGCGATGAGTATTAGGTAGCAATCCTCCTCCAAATGTGAAAATAATAAATAAATAGGATTAAAACAAGTTTTTTTTTTTTTATAAGTGGGATCAAATCAAGAGTTGCAGGGCAAAATCCTTGAAGCGAGTACTAAAATCAGATGCATGTTAGCTAGAAACATCACTTACAATCTAAGCTCTGAAGTATCAACATTCAACTGTAATGGTTCTTAAGCACCAAAGTATTGGATCAAATCTTCGTCTCGTAAAAGGTCATCAAATTGACTTATGCCATCAATTCCAAAATCGAAGGGGCTGTTCAATCCTCCACAGTCCAATGACAGGCTATCAATGGCAGACCCAAACTGCAGATCAATATGTTGATGTTGCTCGTTATTAAACGTGCCCTTTACATAGTAATGCAAATCTCCAACAGGAATCTCATTTGCACTTCTTCTATCCGGTGTTGGTGCATGGACTCCAACTTCCTCTGGCCTAATCTGCGACTGCTGCCAGTCATGAGTGTTCCCGTATTGCACCGATGGACTATAAAAGTTGCTGGCATTTCCATGATGCATCTCTGTGTTTTGCACCACAGGATAAAGCAAAGGCCTCCCATCCACATGCATGCTCTTGGTGGAAACTACATTTTCAGAAGGTAGAGACGAGAAATGATTCGATTCAGACGCAGGTAACTGGAGTTGGCCAATATTTTTCTCCAGGGGCCTCAAATCTGTCATTGTATCATCTTCCTGCTGATCACCATGGGTCTGGAATCCAACTAACTGGCCTTCAGTGTGGTTTACATGAGGCACAGTGATTCTTGGCTCAATATGTGGATGTTCATTGTGAGACGTTGCAGGCAATTGATCAGCAAATTTTGATCTGAAACGGCCTCTTTTTCTCCAATTTCGTTTTTCCCCTGTATCTTTATCTTGGACAGGAGTAGTATTGTGTTGATTGTCTGAAGTTTCTACATCTGTCAGTTGATTTCTTCGACCATCTTTAGATGAAACAGAACCAACACCATCACCAACGCCATCTACATCGTAGTCACTATCACTACTAATTGCAGCTCGCTTATTTCCACCATGGCCACCTCGTCGCAAATCCGTTACACCAGATGTCCCATTATCACTACTTGGCTGCTGAATGAGGGCTTCCTCTCTGCTTAAAACTCCCAACCATATTGCACTCTCCTTGGCTGTCATCTTATCCTGTAAGCACTTTGACCGGCAGATGTGCCTCCTTATCTGTGCAATATCAGGAGACATATGCTTTATTACAGCTGTTAACACTCCAACTTTCCACATCTTCTTTAAATCATGTGGTTTCTTATAAGGAGGGCTTTGACCATGGGGCAATGCTAATTTCACCCACCAATCTTCATTTCCAGTTGGCCACCAAGGAGGCGCAAGCCCCTTATCTAGTGGGAACTTCCTTTGAGGGGGGTCACAGTGTTGCATCAAAGAAGATAAAAGCGATCCGAGAGTTGCATCTTGCAGATCTTGGAGAATGCTTTGAGAGTTCCCATTTCGTATATCATCTGCCTCACTCATGGCAAGGCACTCAGCTTCATACTTGGCTATTGCTGCTGGCCCATTCTTATCAAACTTCACCTTTTCTTTCCACCAAGCTCTAATGTTATCTGAAGCACCACTCACTGGCTTACCCGTCTCAGGAATGATACCATACACAAATCCGCGAGCTTTGCACACTTCCATCAGCTTCAGCATATACTTGAGAATGCCATCTTGTGCTCTAGACATCTTCTTCCGCTGAGCCAGATCAGTGGTCGACTTTGGCTTCTGCCTGTCTGCAGCTTGCTGCACTGCAAGTTTTTGTCTTTCCTTAATCCTTTTGAGTCTGACACGATCTTTCCACATCCGCTTCTCCAATTCTTCTGCTTCAATCTCTTCATCACTAACATCTTTCTCCGCTATGTTTTCACACCTTATGTCGTCAACTTCTATATCTGAACTGTCGCCCGAGGTGTCATCAACCATCATAAGGTGCTGCTCCATTGAGTCAAATTACAAAAGCCCTTACTTGGCTACTGAGAAAAAAGAAAAGAAAAGAAAACCAAATTTACAATCTTACAACATGTGTGGTTTCACCAAGATATAAAACCTTCTCTCGGACTAGAACAAACGGTTGAATCAGGCTCCATAAACGCTCAAGGTTAACTACTATCGGGTATCAAACCAACCCACAATCAAATCCCCAAAATGTTGACTTCTCTTGTATTCTTAGCGTTTCTCGGCAGCCAAACAGGCATGATTATTGATAAAATCCAAAGAGCTCCCAAATATGCGGTCGAACAATCCTCTGGCTTTATTCCATAAAAAATCAATCTTTCTTATTATCACCAACAGCCGCTAGCTTCGTCCGAAAGGAAAAAAAAAAGAAGCCACTACCTATAAAAATTTAATCAAAGGCCTCAGAACATATATAAGAAACAAATACACAAGGCCATAAATCCCATACCAGATTTTTAAACCTCCTATCAAAACTTCCATGAACTGAATCTTTTTAGAAGATAGAAATAAAATAGTTCCATGGTACCTCAAATAAAAAACGCAAATTCTACGTTATTACAAGTAGATAATCCCAAAAACAGAACCAACAGTTAATCAACCACTCCGCAGATAATTGAAAAGGAAAAAAAATGCATGATAGGCATAAAATCCACAAGATTATGATTGGTAATTGCAAAATTAAAGCAAACAAAAATAACCCTTACCAAATTTCAGCACCAATATCTCCAACTTCCTTCAATCATCTCATGTTTTCAGCAATCCCAGAGTTGAAAATGAATTCGCAATCCCGCAAGTTGGCTTTTCGATATCCTTTCTCCTATTGAAGAGTTGACAATATATAAGAGAGGAAGAAAAAAGATGAATCCAAAAGAGGGATGCGACTTGTGCCACAGAAAGTAGCTGGAAATTTCAAAGAGAGAGAGAGAGAGAGAGAAGGCGGCCAAAGGTGCTAGTTGGTGTCAAAAAGGGACAAAACCACCTTGGAGGCAGCCATTCACGATAGTTGATACAACGACACGTCGACACCACCTCGGGCGAAATCTGGTGCATCGTATTTCAATACTCCTCGTTGCGACCCACGAGGCTTCTCTCAATGCGTTATATCAACTTAAAAATATTTTTAGAAAAAAAAATTGTAATTATAGTATTTTCTATTAAAACATAATAATTACGATATATATAAGTTTGGTTTGGAACATGTATTATGCATAATGGTGTATGACAGGTGGGTTTGGATAGACAGTTTAGTTGAGATGTTTTGTTGAAAGTTGAATAAAATATTATTAGAATATAATTTTTTAGTATTATTTTTATTTTAGAATTTGAAAAAATTGAATTATTTATTATATTTTTATATAGAAATTTGAAAAAATTATAATAATGAGATGAGATGAGATGTTTTGTGTATTCAAACCCACCCGTAGAATCTTTAAAAAGTATTTATCTTAAATAAAATATTATTTATTCTATACTTTTTTAGGATGTGTACTATTTTTTTAAGTGACCTCTTGGATTTGCATGTAAATTACTAATAAACAAGAAAGGGCTTGTTGAGTTTGAAGAGTCTTCGGTTACTTTCCTTCAAATGAACATACAAAGATCATGTAGAGAAAATGGAAAAATAAGTAAATATGTACTTTATAGTTATTTCAAGTTGCAAGCCTATTATTGTTCAATTAAAGATGAAGAACAACTCTTTGCTTTACAATTTTATTAGATAAATAGTACAAGAAAGTCTTACATTACAGACATTCGCTTAATCAATATATGATTTGTCATTTATCTTCTATTTAAACACATATATATTTAAGTATTAAGATAGAAGGACAAAAATGACTAATCACATATTAGTTGGGTGGAGGTACGGGGTATAAAACTTTTACGTAAAATTTATCATTTAATTATATCCCAAGTCGACAAATATTATTCAATTTCATTTATTTTATACTCAAAATATGACCATTTTGTTTCCTATATATATATACATATATTCTAATAATAGAATGGGAAAGAGATAATTTTTTGTTGATTTTTGCTCATCATTATTCCTTGTTTTACCGAAAGGAAAGAATTAAACATACTACAAGTTTTACTGCATAAGAATCATATAAATTCTATGTGATTTGGTGATGCATGATGAATGATACAATAAATATTGATTTGTAGAGTTCCTATATGTGCATTGTTTTGGCTTTGATGCACATATCATCCATCCATTATGATCTAATTTCTAAGTTAACCCCACCCTCAACATGATGGACGCACATGCATATGATAACATTTTTCTTAAATTTAATCCGTACTACTTTGGCTAAGGATGTCTTCTCAAATTAACATATTATGTCCCGACGGTTGGACCTAGAAAAAATGGATAATAGTTTGTTCTTTCCAAGTGAGATTCCTAAGTTTACTGATGTCTCCGCCAGCATTGTTGGGATCTCCTCATGAACCTTATCCTTTTTTATGGCCTCTTCAATTCTCTTATAAATAACTTCAGACCAATCACATGTTTAGATTATGATGTATTTGTCGTCGACCGTTGAATCCTCATGATCATTTGGCGCTATGTTTTTTAAAAGAATAATGATATTCACGCAACACGTTTTACAATATGACATGTTTTAAAGTAAGAGTGTTTTTGTAAAATGATGTTATTTTTATAAGATATTTTACATAAAAACCCTTCATTTTAAAACATGGTTGTGTAATTTGTGTTTGTCATTTTTCTTCTTGAATTATCTTAGGATTACTCGATTTTTCTTCTCTTTTTTAGCACTAGAAAATCTGAAAAATTCTATACACCACACTATTATCCTATTTTTATCTCAAGATGATTCTTTATCATCCAATGGTGATAAATATGTCATATCTTATATAATGAAATGAACGTGTGATGAAAATATGGTGTATATATAGTATTACTCAAAAAATCCACCATCCAACTTAGTCATGAGTTTCATTTAGAACATGATGTCTTTTATTTTCTTTTTTCTGATCTTTCAATAATTCCTGCGAGGGATACAAAAGGTTGTAGATTATTAGTTAAGTACTAAATCCAAAATGCATACCCAAGGGAACATGGGAATCATAAGCCTATGTATTATACACCCGCTGCTTACACGTACAGAGTCGTTCCCTTTTCGCAGTAGCATTTAAAAATGCCCTGTTTATGGTGCTTTTCTAAAGAAAAGGAGGTTCTCTACATTTGACGAATGATGCAATAGTTTAATTCACGCCCACTTCATTCAAAATCAACGAATCAAGAGTGATAAATATATTTATATAATTTTATAGACCACATTTCTCTACAATCTTATGAGTTTTAAGCGTACGGGTAATTTTGTAGAAAGTGCAGTTGAGAGGAGTTTATAGAAGGAATACTATCTAATACAAGATAAATTAGATGAAAAATGTTTTAGCCACAAAATTTTTTTATAAAAGTAAACTCACAGACTGACTTCATTTGACGTGGTATATCATATGATTATTAAGTTACTTTTATTATGAATTTACTTTTATAAAATCTTTTTGTGGCTGTAACACTTCTCAAATTAGATATATATAAATTCAGTCTTGATTTGAACCAATTGGTAGGGCTGTACAAGAAACCGGAGAACCGACCAGGATAGACCTAGACCAGCCACCAAAGCTCAGAACTGGCTGAAACTGGCGTAGAACCGGTTGGCAAGCGGTTGAATTTTACAAAAATCGATGTTCAGCAGTTCGGTCCCGGTTTGATCTTGGGCCGGACCACTGAACCGACCGATGGGATAAAATGCTTTTTTTAAAAATTATACATATATGAAACGACGCCGTTTCATTTAAGTAAGTAAAACTTAAGTGAAACGGCGTCGTTTTAGACTCAGTGTTTGAAAAAATAATATAAAGCAAACGGCGCCATTTGGCTTAAATTTTCTCTAGGGTTTAAAATCCCAGCACATTCTTCTTGTTTCTCCTTCTTCATCCTCGACTCCTTAGGCTCATTTCTCACGCCGCCCCCTCCTTTCTCTCCCTCTCTCTCTCACGGCACACGGCGCATCGCTCTCTCTCTCTCTCTCTCTCTCTCTCTCTCTCTGAGGCGTCACAAGCAAGCGGCAGGGTCAACTCCGTCGCAACCGAAGATGCCGACAAACCGACGTAGTTACGCCAAGACCAATAAAGACGGTTTTCTTCCCCTTAACCAGCCGATTTCAATCGAGATTTACATAATCTTAAGGCATCGGTGCGGTTTCGGTTTTGGACGGAAACCACGCCGATGCCTTTGGTTTTCACCCCTACCAGTCAGGCTATTGCTAAGGCCTTAACAGACACCAATAAAACTTCACCACGTCACATATTCCACATGAAACCAAAAGATGTGCATCACAATATGAATTCTGCAGAGCAAAACCCGTAAGCCCCATCGTTCCTCACATTGCATTCCTCAAACACAAGCCATAACTACATCAGCTCACTCTTCTCTTGCCGTCGTCGCCCACCATCTCCGCCGCCCATCATCTCTGATGCCCAACATCCTCTCCTTCATTTGTTGGGTTTGTTGATGGCTAACATTAGTGGCCCTGAGGTATATTTGATTTTTTTTTTTTTTTTTGCAATTTAAATCTATTATGAATCCTATGCTTGAATAGAAAACCCAAAAATGTTAGAATCAGTGATAAAATTAATCTAGTGTTAAACAAGCTACAACTAGAGTAGTTGGATATAATTTTGATAAACAACTACCCCTGTTGTCGAATGCTTTGATTCCCCTGTTGTCGAATGCTTTAATCATTGACGATGATGCATTGTATTTTGACCTCCATTGATGGTGGGCTTGGAGGTTTTTTTGGGGTAAGTAGGATGAAGCTAATCTAGTGTTAAACAAGCTATAGTTTTGGCATACCGAGACATCTACAATGTGATAGGCTTCATTATTCCACTATGGTTAATATAGAGATGATTTAACATATAGGCCAGAGTGATATTGATGCCTCATTGGTATGCTAACAACTCTCAGATTTTCTTAGTGTTCAATCATCTTTAATGATTTAGGTTGTGTTTGACAACTAGATTGTCTCAGACTATTTTGTGTTTCTTGACTAAATTTGTAATGTGGTTATTTTGTATTGAAGGATAAAATCTCGGGCTCTGATAGTGATGAAATTGAGATAATGATGCGTAGAAACTATCCACAAGTTGAGAAAGCGGGAGTTGAGGCTAAAAGTGTAAAAGAACAATGTGTTATGAATGCGAAGGCGGAGTGAATGTGGAAGATCGAGTGGATGGGGAAGATGGAATGAGTGTGGATGAAAGAGTCAATGTGATTTCTTGTTCGAATAGTGGTCCTTTGGAATCATTCATTGGTATGCTATTTGATGACGTTGAAGTTGCTAAAGCATTTTACAAGGCATATGCAAGACGAAAAGATTTTGCTATTCAGACTAACCAAACTCGATTGTCCAAAGATGATAAAAAAAACTAATTGCAGTAGACTATATTTACTCAAGGGAAGGATTTCGATGGGAAAGTCAGAAAGAAAAAGAACGAACAATTCTTGAATTTACAAAGACAAAGATTGGATATAAAGCAATTATGGAGATAAAGAAATATGGTGAGATAGTATCCAAGTTTGTACTTGAACATAACCATGTTTTACTTACATTGAGAAGTACTACTTTGCTCCGTGGACATAGGAGAGTTACTAAAGTCCAAAAAAAACTCATCGTTAGCATACCAATGAGGCATCAATGTCACTTTGGCCTATATGTTAAATCATCTCTATATTAACCGTAGTGAATAATGAAGCCTATCACATAGTAAATGTCTCAGTATACCAAAACTATAGCTTGTTTAACACTAGATTAGTTTCATCCTACTTACCCCAAAAAAAAAAACTCCAAGCCCACCAGCAATGGAGGTCAACATACAATGCAGCATCATCACTGATTAAAGCATTCGACAACAGGGGAATTAAAGCATTCGACAACAGGGGAATCAAAACATTTGACAACAGGGGTAGTTGTTTATCAAAATTATATCCAACTACTCTAGTTGTAGCTTGTTTAACACTAGATTAATTTTATCACTGATTCTAACATTTTTGGGTTTTCGACTCAAGCATAGGATTCATAACAGATCTAAACTGGAAAAAAAAAAAAGGATCAAATGTACCTTAGGGCCAACAAACCAAGCAAACAAATGAAAGGATGGTGGGCGACAACAAAATTACTAGAGGGTAACAGAGCAGTGGTGGGCGATGGCGGGAAGAGAATAGTGAGCTGATGTCGGCTTGAGTTTGAGGAATGCAATGCGAGGAACGATGGGGCTTACGGGTTCTACTCTGTAGAATTCATATTCCAGTGTGATGCACCTCTTTTTGATTTCATGTGGAATATATGACGTGGCGAAATTCTATTGATGTTTGTTAAAGCCTCAAAAATAGCCCGACCAGTTCAAATCGAGACTGATTTATAACTAGAGATCATTTCTTGCCAAGATGAATGCTTGTTTTCGTTTGTCTTGTTGTCGACCACGAGAGATCATGTTGTACGTTCAGCATTAGCACACACTAATTACAGAAGAAGATTGGGGTGACAAGATTTGCCTTACGATTTGTAGATTCTTGTGTAATCTCTAATTCTAGTACTACAAAGACGAGAGTGAGTGGTTAATTTTAAAGCTAATTACTATTAACATACAGTCAATTACGGTACTCCTTGCGCACTTTACTGGTATTGCAGAATTCAGTAATTATTTTATATAGAAAAAAAAACTAACACAGTCAATCACGTCGACTGTTGAGTTCTCATGATCATTTGACGCTATGTTTTTTTAGAAGAGTAATGATATCCACATAACACATTTCACAATACATGTTTTAAAGTGAGTATTTTTGTAAAGGATAATGATAGGGTTACTACTATTTTACAATCACTTTACTACTCTTAGTGTATTTAAAATTTTTATTTTTTTGTATTATTTTATTTTAAGTATTTAAAATAAGCCTATGTATTATGAGCTTATGTATTATACACGTGCTGCTTACACGTACAGAGTCGTGCCCTTTTCGCAGTAGTATTTAAAAATGCCCTCGTGCTTTTCTAAAGAAAACGAGGCTCTACATTTGACGAATGATGCAAGAGTTTAATTCTCGCCCACTGCATTCAAAATCAACGAATCAAGAGCAATAAAATATACTTATATAATTTTATAGACCAGATTTCTCTAAAATATTTTTAGTTTTTACTTTAAGCGTACGGGTAATTTTGTAAAAGGCGCAGTTGAGAGGAGTCTATAAATAGGAGTACTATATACTACAAGATAAATTAGATCTGATATGTTTTAGCCATAAAATTTTTTTATAAAAATAAATTCATAAATTGACGTCACTTGATGTGATATATGATATGATTATAAAATTATTTTTATTATAAAATATATCTAACGTCTCGCAGAAAACCATATCAATTTATGAGTTTATTTTTATAAAATCTTTTTATGACTATAATACTTCTCAAATTATATATTTATAGACTGGCGATCATTTCTTGCCAAGATGAATGCTTGTTTTCGTTTGTCTTATTGCTGACCACGAGAGATGCAGTACGTTCAGCATTAGCACACACTAATTACAGAAGAAGATTGGGGTGACAAGATTTGCGTTATGATTTGTAGATTCTTGTGTAGTCTCTAACTCCACTACGAGAGTGAGTGGTTAATTTTAAAGCTAATTACTATTAAGAATAAATCTTTGCATCCGCGTTGCCCAACACACACATCCCACACCCAACTTTTCACACGTAACAAAACGCACATTTTGTTTTAAAAAAAAAAAAAACCTGCCAAGTAGGGGTGTGTGTTGTGTGCGGCTGATCTATAGTTTAGCTCTACTATTAATATACAGTCAATTATGCATACTTCTTGCGCATTTCATTAGCATTGCAGAACTCAGTATTAATTTTATATTGCAAAAAAAAACTGACAACCAATCACGTCGGCTTGTGTTTAAAAGAATGCATAAAAAAGTACATAAAAATGACTGAACATACAATTTTTAATAGAATAATGCTTGAAGTCCCCAGACTTTCTTCCGAGAATTCTAATGTACGATAGTAGAGGAGAAGATCACTACAAGCCGGTGAACAAAGCTCAAATAGAGGAGAAACAAGAGAAATTAAGTTTGAAATTCAACTTCAGCTCTAGTTTGTATTTTCACTGAAAGAGAAATATTTTAACCACAAATTAATTATATAAAAATAATTCCATAAATTACGAAAAATACAGTAGGGAGCTTTTCGGCCATTCAAAATAATATGATAAGAAAAGATGACCGATCGGAAGAGTAAGCAGTCACTGTAAATAGGGGACTGTACATAGATAGACTTACAAAAAAAACATTAGAATTCCAACACCCGTCTATCCTTTATACAAACACCATATTAATACAACATTGCTTGATACGTTCCTGAATCTGTTCAAAAATTTGGAAAAGAGATCAAAATATTATAATTTCATCAGCCATTTATCCTTTATACAAATATTAGAACTTTTATTGTATGTTACAACTTTTACTGTGTGTGTTGATTAAAGAAAATCAATTTTAATATTATTGGCATTACAAATTTACAACATTTATTGTGTCCAGTTTTTTTTTAAAAGAATTAATTTTAAAAAAAGTTGATATTACAAAGTATGTTTTAAATATCATTTAAAAAAATACTAACCTGGAAAAGAAATCAAAATATTAGAACTTCATCATCCATTTATCATCTATACAAATACTATTTTAACGCAGCATTCAAGACATTTAAATAATAAAGTCTGACCCCTTCAAAAAAATAATAATAATAAATTTTAGTGCTAACTATATATAGGAACAATTTTAAATTGTTACAATGTTATTTGTATATGATTTAAAAATTAAAACAAATTTTAAAAATCTGGGTATACGAAAGGGAAAATGCTAGTGGAGTCCCTCAAACTTACTACTCATGCATTTTAATTCTTTTATTTTTTACTTTATGGTTAAGAAACTGATTATTAGTAAAATTAAATATATATATATATATTTTTTAATGATTAAGAATGTTAAAAAATATATTTTTAAAAAATTTTAAAAAATATTTTATAACTAGCGGTACACCGCTAGCACCATCCATGCGAAAGACAATGACGTTATTAAAAGATTGGTATCTGAAAGATTATATTAATGTCATATACACAGAAACGGGTCTAAGCGGACAACTATTATGTTGGAAGTAGAGAATATAAACCTATATATAGGGGTATAATCGATCCAGTCCAGTCTGGTTTTGGTAAAATTTAGGATCGAACCAGTATGTACCGATTTTATATTTTTCAAAACCGATTATGTACCAATTACCCTCCTAAACCTGTACTTCTGATTTCACTGATTTCTGACCCGGTCCAGTCCGGTTTTCCAATTTTTTTAAAATATAAGTTTTTCAACCAAATTACATTATTTCTGTGATGGTAGATCAAGTTGGCCCAAATCAAACACACCTCAGATCTATGTATCCAACCCATATATATATATAAATATATATATATATGCAGTGTGGGGTCAGTTTTACAACACATCACTTGTTATGAGAATCATTTCATCTATAAAACAAGAAAATAATAATACTATCCACCCAACTATCTATGATGAAGTCTGTACTGAAGTTCTCTTGTATATATCTCTCTTATAATTTATCTTATTAATGAAATTTGCTAGCGGTTCAAAAGAAAGACAGAATGAGCATAATCCCAATTTGAATGTAAATGAACAGGTTTGTTTTGAACATATCAGGTTTCAAACACAATCACAAACACCATCTACCAGATTCCAAAGTAATTTACTAATTTCACAAACACAATCACAAAATCCTAACAATACAAACACAATCACAAAATAATGATTCATATCAGGTTTCAAATTAATTTCAAATAACTTAAATAAGTGAAATGAAACAAAATGGAGAAAATTTACGGTGAGGAATCGAAGACAAAGGGACGTGAGGGGAGGTTCGACAACGAGAGTGAGTTAAGGCTGAGGTTCTGTGCGTGGCAGGTTGCGAGCCACGGCTAAGTTCTTAGAGGCGATGCCATGAGCTCACGGTATGTGCGACGGCCGATAAGAGGAGGTGCAATCTGTGCAGAGACTTAGAGAGTGAGGCAGAGAGACAGAGGCGAGAGGCGGAGACGAGAGTGAGGAAGAGAGGGACGTCGTTTGTTCTTGTTTTAGCCTTAGGGACGTTAGACAAATAAAGATCCTCAAGAAAAAATTACCGTCGAAGCAGAGAGCGGTGAGAGAGGGGATGCCGGCTGTGTGAGAGACAAAGAGGGCAACACAACGTTGAGAGGGACCGAGAGGTTGTGTGACTCGTGAGTGCAAAGATGCAGACAGGCCATGAGAGGGCAGAGATGGAGGCAATGATTCATGAAGCAAAGACTGAGAGGCAGAGTGAGAGAGTGAGGAAGAGAGGGGCGGGTTTTACCGTCTTAGGATTTGGGAGACTGGAGGTGCAATGGCGCCGTTTAGTAATAATATCAAAATTATTACTGATAGTTTAATCCCCAACTAATGTGTCAAAGCCGACTTTTTGAGTCCTATGCTATTAATTTGTTGGATTTCAAAGTGATCTTCTTCCTCACCGTGAGTGGCACGTATATATGAAACTTGCATACTTGGAAGAACACAATTTACATGAAACTTGCATGCGTTTTATGAGTATTATGAAAAATCGGTGAATTAATTAAGGCTAACATTTAGCATGTCCCCTTCAATCGCATTCCATAAACTGCACCAAAATCCATGCCATGATTGGATCAAGGCTCACAAACGGTTCTTCCAAGTATCCTCAAATTTGAAGCAAGTGATTCCTCTTGATTGAATGAAATGATAACACCACCCCAAACCGGAGAATTGAAAATCCGGACCGAACCAAACCAATTGGTCTGGGACTAGTTCTTGTATAAGGAAAACCAGTCGGATCCAGTCCGGTTTCGGTTCCGTAATTTTCCAGACCGAATCAGACTAGTTGAAAAAAAAATTAATTTTAATATATTAATATATTATACAAAATATTTTTTATAATATATAAGTTTTATATATAATATATAATTATATATGAAATTTTTATATATAATTATATATCATATATCAATATAGCAAACATTATATATATAGTTATTCTAATTACTATAATTAATACTAATATTTATAATAATACTATAGTCTAATACTATATTACTATTAGTAATATACTTTAAGTCTATATATAAATTAGAATATAAATCACTATAACTAATACTCATATATAGCTATACTAATAGTCTAATATTAATACTATTAGTCTATTATATAGTATAATATATTATATAGCTATAATTAATACTAATATTTATTCTAATACTAATAGTCTAATAGAGACTATGGTTATACTTATACTAAATTACTAATATAGTTATAGACTTATAGTATAAGAGTTTAGTCTAATTAGGCTGGATTTGGATACGCAAACCTCCTTATCTCATCTCAACCCTTCTTATCACATCATTACAACTTTTCTAAATTTCATACAAAAATATAATAAACAATTCAACTTTTTCAAATTCCAAAATAAAAATAATACTAAAAAATTATATCTAACAATATTTTATTCAACTACTATTCAAAACATCTCATCTCATCTGAACTATCCATCCAAACCCAACCTTAGGCCTCGTTTGGTTACGCATTTTAGATGAGATGAGATGAGATGTTTTGTTGAAAATTGAATAAAATATTGTTATAATATAATTTTTAATATTATTATTGTTTTGGGATTTGAAAAAGTTAAATTGTTTATTATATTTTATGTGGGAGTTTGAAAAAATTATAATAATGAGATGAAATGAGATGAGATAGGTTTGTTTATCCAAGCCGAGCTAAGTTTTCTAGGTTATAATGATCTATAATATTTATAAAAGAATGGTTTAAATTAAATTATATAATAAGAAGAAAGTGCAAAGTTAGCAGGGATCACCCAACGAATGGAGAAGCTCTAATAAGGAAGGATATTTTGGAGATCAGAGGGAGGCGAGAACCATATTATATAGCCTTCGTACCCCCACAGGGCCACATCTGCATGTACATATATAATACATTCAGTGTAAAGCAAATTGGCTACCCGGCGTCTTCCCCATTTTCTTGAGAAAAGATATTTATAATTGTAAATTGTATTATGTAATCACTTTAAAAAAAAAAATTAAATAAAACATAAAACTCACGTAAAAATAATTAATTTTTTAAGAATAATTCTTATTGAAGTCCTGTGGACTGCTTTGCAAGCCTAAATTAAACGCCACCGTTTCCTTTATTGATGAAACGGAGCGTTTCACGTAGCAATGAAATCCCTTCCTTCCTCGACAGCAGTGAAAATATCCCTTACTTTTCCTCAGTGAAGATGAAATGGAGTGAACCAAGGAAGTGAAATCCCTTCCATCCTAAGTGAAATCCAGAGCAGAGCAAAGGAACTCGCCGTCGCCTGCGCAACTCCCTCGGCCCATTGACGTCGCCTCCCCCTTCCTCAAAAGAGGACCCAGTCTGCCCCATGGTCATTGTGAGAAGGTGTAAGATTTGTGTAATCAATTTTCTCTTCTCTTCAATTGTAATCGCCCCTGGTCATTGTGAGAAGATGTAAAATCTAACGAAGGGAAGCCAGTGTTTTCTTTTTAAATATTCAAGAACCTGGGTTCAAGTAATTGATTAATTTTAATTTAAGGCTACATGTATCAACATGTTTGTAAAACATCTAATCGTTTCTATTCTTTTCCTGAAACAATTGCTAGAGCTAAAAATATTTTTGGTGCTCAAAATATGGCTAAAGCTGTCTTGCGTATGTGAACTGATAATTTCCCATAGGGCTTGCATCCTTCTAGATGGTGAACCATACGTGTGTGATAAATTTTAATATTTAGATGTAGATTTAATTTCTAGCTCTGCACTGGACTTCCTTCTCTCGTGGTCTCATGGTTGTAGTAAGATTTTCTCACCTGGACTAGACTGCAAGTCACGTATTTAACTATATGTGTCTTGGTTTACCTTCCAGTCCATTTCGATTTTGATCTTAAGTCAACAATGATCTTATACAGAGGAATGCTTGGAAATATATCTTATGACTGTTGTCTTTTCTGGATCCTATTGTTACTATGCGACTTTATGTCGACTTGTGCTGACAAGTTTTAGCTTGTTAAATGTATTTTTTTCCAATTATTTAGTAGGGATGGTTATTTTACTTCTTTTCAATAACACTATAGAAGCTGTTTCTTTGAATCAAGGAAGAAATTTGCTCCAAATTGGACACTTTTGTATGTGGTCAAGTAAGCTGCAGCCAATCTGATACCTTATACCTCATATGTCTTTTCTGGATCCTCTAGGAGTTCTGAAATTCGTATTAGTTACTGCAGTTTCAATTTACCATATTACTTAATCTTCTGCTGCAGGTTTCCGAGTGGGTCAGTTGCACGAAACTTTGCTCATTCTCACCAGGTGATCAGGTTGTGCAGTTAGATCTTATTGGTAGAGTTCGTGGGCTGGACTATGCAGATAACTACTTTAACAACTTGAGTGATCAAGACAAAATTGCATTCATCTATGGGGCTCTTCTAAATTGTTATGCCAGAGAAGGCCTTGTTGATAAGTCCCTCTCCTACATGGGGAAGATGAAAGAGATGGGATTTGCTTGTAGTCCCCTCACCTACAATAAAATCATGTGCCTATATACAAACAATGGCCAGCCTGAGAAAGTCCCTATTGTGTTATCAGAAATGAAGAAGGATGGTATCTCCCCTGACAATTTTAGCTATGGAGTTAGCTTAGATTCCTATGGCAAAAGATAGGAAGTTCTAAAGGAAATGGAGAGCCTACCCCACATCTCTGTGGGCTGGAATACTTATGCAATGGTTGCCAATTACTAAATAAAAGCTGAGATCCGTGAGAAAGCACTGATCTACATGAAGCTCCTTGCTTTGGGAACTAGTGGAATTTTAATGAAAAATGAAATGTAAGAGAATATTAGAATTAATATTGCGGGGACAATGTTTCATTCGGAGATCTCTCGAATAGCACTACACATTGTTCACATACTTGTAGTCGTCTATGGAGGAGGACGCGAGGAGAAGATGCATGGCAGCAGATGCAGGGAGATGGAGAAAACGTTACTTTCTGACTTGGGCTATTTTTTATTTAGAAATAAGGGCATTTTTGTCAAATCCATGATAAAGTGGGGATATTGTTGTCTATTCTTATATTTACAACTGTAAATTGTACAACTGTCACGTAATCGTTTTGAAAAAAGTGAATAAAACATGGAATCCACGTGAAAATAATTAATTTTTTAATAATGGATCTTACTCTTTTTTAAAGCAATTATGTAGCGTTTAAGCACTTCACAGTTATATATTAAATTACTCTTATTAAAAAAATCATATTCAAACTTATACCATACGTTCAAACTATCGCTTTAACTCTTTTCTTACGTGGATGACTCTATTATGGTTGACTTAAATATATATATATATATCAATCACGACTATTCTTGATTGAGTGTGATATATAAAAGACTTAAGATTTAATTAGGTACGTGAATTTATAATTGGTGGGCCCTACCCTGCATATCAACTTATTGCTAGACTTCTCTCTCTTAATAAACTCTAGCTCTTTCTCTTTGATTTTTATTCATGTTTAATGAGAGAGAGAGAGATATTGATTATTGGGTTTAAAGCTAATTGGCATATTGGTGCTTCTAATTTTTCTTAGCACGTTTGGCTAAAGGCTCTCTAACTGTCGTGGAATGTTATGCCAAGACAACAAAGAAAAATGAGAGATTGATATAATGCAAAAAACTCACCATAAATAGTGGTACCAAATTAGCCTAAATGCATATATATAAAGAGATCTCCAACATCAATTGCCTTGCATGTCACCTTAAAATCATGTCCTCTCATCCTGCTTGTCCTAGCTAGATTACCATGTAGAAGAATCATCAATATTAGACTATAATGATGTTTGCGACGACATTTTCTATTATCTTAATTTTATCATATATTTTTTTTATAACTTTGACACTTTCTATTATTTTAAAAAATAAATAAATAAAGTTTGATCGGAAATACTACCTCATCATAGTAGGATAAAAATGAAATGGTGATGTACTTTGTAGTCTTTCTATATATCAAAAAAAATAATAATAATCAGAGTACAAATTAACAACAATAATGAAATACAATTTGCCCATCAAATTAATGGCCGTTGTTCCTCCTTTGAGTACTGTGAAAATCATTAGAAAAGAAGAGGATCATGATATTACTTGGGAATTTCTTGGTAGCATCTGTGGTAGAAAATTTCCACTCACGGTGAGGAATAAGACTTTGAAAGCCACCTATTTAATAGGTAAGAACCATCGGTCTTCGTACGTACCCCACATTATGCACATTTAGGAGAGGCAATTTGAAAATTAACATGTAAAGCAAATAGGTTCAAACCATTTCCTTCTTTCACTTTGAAAATTGAATGCAACGTGTAATGCATTCAATTCAATTGGATGCTGATCTTTGCCTTTTGTTTTGTTGTCATTTTATTATTATACGGATGGTGAATTTTACACACTCCGAGTCCCTCTGCCCTATAATATAGGTGAATTTATACGGGACTTGCATGTTCATGAAACAAAATAAGCATGTTCCTAAAATGCACAAGATCAAGTGGCAGACATGAGCCATAGGTAAGACATACATATATGGTGTTACTGTGGGACAAAGAGAATACTCCTTGGAAATTGAGGACTGTTGCATGTTTGGAAATGTTTAAAGCTGGAAGAAACAGTACATGCTCAGGTCGATCGCCGATCCGAATTACACCGTCGGCTTCTTGGATCAGACGGTGAGCCATGTTTGACTTTTCAATTCCCTTGGTATATTGCTCACACGGGTATTGTCTACACACCTATTAATATCCTTATTATTGCTCTTATTTTTTGTGGTTAAAAACACAATTTTAAATATAATACCACAAAAAATTTATGATCCAGCATACATCAATTACTATCACCACATAATGATAAACATGGCTTAGATTATCAATACATCTGACTTCGTTTTCTATTATTAGTAACGTTTTATATATTTTTTTAATTCATATAAATTTCCTGCTCAGAAAAAATAACCAGATTCCAAAATTTATTGCAAGAATTTGTCAAATTGGCATCAGCCCCACAGGGAGTTGGGGGAAGTGCCCTAAAATAAAGATATGGTCGCCAATTGGTTCTCTGTGTTCTCCAACTTCAACAGATCTGAACCCAAGTATTGGCCAAAGATGAGACCTATACTCCTGCAGTTTGTGTCTCGTGTATTTATGGAAATGCTTTTGACAAGATCATGGAAAGCTGACTTTGATCTGCCCCACTTGGCATGTTGATGATTTGAGCAATTATTCTCATTTTCAAAATCTTGTTCATCATCTGAAAGCACCTACTCTTTGTCGCCCATAACTGTTTGATATTAATGGCCACCTTTTCTTTCCCCTAAAAAGTGACCTGTTTGCTGGTTCGGTTGTCACATTCTTGCTTCTCACCGTTTTGCATTCCTTTTTTGGAATCGATTTCTTTTTTTATTTATCCGTACCTAGTGGTTTTTGTTTGGGTCTTTGATGCACGAGTGGCTTTTAGTTCATAATTCTTTGGGTTATGAAGTAATTCTTTTGTGTAGTTGAAAGTTGATTCTAAATTTATTTATTTTTCTCAATTTAAACTTTCGAGACATATATAACTATATAATATTATAGAATATTATGCAATTAGATTTTTATTCCATTAGGAGCTTTATACAGATTCTTTTCCTCTATAATTGATTGGAAACAACATGGGTACTCCAATTTCCAAAAAATTCCGTGTATTGTTGTAGTCAAGTGGGTTTTATCATATGGCATTGCTGTAGACATACACTTTTGCATTATATTTTATCATCCAAGATATGTTGTCCCACACTGTGTCGGAAAGGTCTGATTTCTTGAACAAAGATGGGGGGGATTGAAGGACGAATATATGCTTGACAGCTTGTATTAGTAATTTAGTACTACTCCACCAACTTCAAATCTGATTCCTTGGGTGTTGTTTGGATAATGGGTTAATATGAAAGTTGAATAAAATATTGTTAAAATATATTTTTTAATAGTATTATTCTTTTAAAATTTAAAAAAGTTAAATTATTTATTATATTTTATGTAAAAATTTGATAAAATTATAATGATGACATGAGATAAATTGAGATGGTTTTGATATCCGAACGGAGCCGGTTCGCACATGAAAGCAATAATTCGGGGTCTTGTACATGGATTGGCTGCTAATTAATTCAAAATCAGGGACTTTTATTTTATTCTTTTGAAATATGGGTACAAAAATGGTGGGTTGTTTGGACGGTAAAGTCATTGAAACAAACCATTTTATTGGCCGGGTTGTTTGTATTTTATTAATCACTTTCCCATCTCACAATTGATGACTATGTTTAAAGGAAATTAGATTAGAATACAAAGCATTAATTGCATTGATTTAGATTTTTTTATGTTGAAGATGAGAACAAGATGATAGTTGAAGTTCATGGGTATGCTAATTTGACGAAGAGAATGATAGAAAATCAACGAGTTCGGTTAGTTACCAATCAATATATATTATATAAATATGCCACTTCTTGTTGGATCCAAAATATTCATAAAAATTTTAAAATATAAACACTTTTTTATGTTAATTGATGTGATAAATTTTCACATCAATAATGTATTCACTTTTAGTATGTCAGTAAGCAGACTTGTGGATAGACTTTTTCAAACTAGTTGAGGAAAAAAACCACTTCGATTTTCTTGGTGACTATGAAACCGAAGATTTTTGTCTGTTTGAATAAGTTTTGGTGATTAATTATATCAATATGAATATAAAAACCCCAACTACTATTCTGATTATGCCTCGTTTGTTTTCACAATTTATTTTATTTAATCTCATCATTACAATTTTATCAAATTCATACGTAAAATAAAATAATTAATTCAATTTTTTTAAATCTTAAAATAAAAATAATATTAAAAAATATATTCTAATAATATTTTATTCAACTTTTAACTTTAATCTCATCTGATCTGTGAAAACAAATGAAGGGTATGTTTCATTTCCTGATTTTCAAAAGAAAGAAACTCTCACCTACCCTTTTCAAACATGTAGTGGGAATCCTCATGGATTTTTATTAAATCTTCTTTCTTGATTTGTAAATCTGTTCTGGATTTCATCGACGCACTAAACTTCAATAATTTTTTTGTTGGCCCCCAGTGGCATTTCTTATTAAAGAATAAATAAGAAATCATCACTTTTCAGGGAAAATGTTATGGATTAGTTATGCACTACAAAACTAGTATTATATTGTTATAGTTGGTTGTGAATAAGCTATTTGCTTGTCACCAAGCTCAAGTGAAGAGAGATTTTTCAGCTCTCGTAGCACCCAAAACAAGTGGTCTTTGCCCCTTGAGTCTCTGTCTTCGAAACTTGTAGCAAAGAGGCATGCTCTGTCTTTGGAGGCTGCTCTGTTTTTCTATCCCATGCTGCAACAATGTCAATGTTATCTAGCATCATTTTCCCATGTTCTTTACTAGATATCATCTTAAGCACCAGTTATGAAAAGATCCCTGTTACCTTTAATCTGGTTTGCCTGTTTTACACAGATTACATTCAAAATAGAAAGTTCCTGCTTCAAATTTCCCAATTGCCAATCAAGCAGTATGCAAAAAATGTAAATTTGGAAATAAGACTTCCTAATTTTAATTATAACCATTTATGCTGGTGAAAGGCTTCAGATATCTACTCAGAATTGAAACTCTGCACACATTGGGGTAAATATTTGAACCTCAACCGTAGTCAAACTGCAATTAGCTAAATATGGCGATATATAGATAGCACTAGTGCTGCTTGAATCAAGCGGCAACATTATTTTCTCTCTCAGTCTGCTGCCTCTTGGATTCTGCAGCACTGAAAAAGTCGTCCATTGCTTTGATGGAAGACCCCCTGAAACCTTCCTCATCTTTCATGGCATTCCTTATGATCTTCATCACTTGTGAAGCTTTCCTTCTCATTTCATTCCCTTCCTTTGTCTCGTTCATAACCAACTGAATTTTTGAAACTATATCTTCATGTCTAACCTCACAGCTCTTCCCCCTAGCTAACTCCACACAAACTCCAACTTGTTCCTGCAGCAACTTGACGTTGAAAAATTGCTCCGCTGCCATCGGCCATCCAATCATTGGCACGCCGTGACTAAGAGCTTCGAGCACTGAATTCCACCCACAATGGGTCAAAAATGCACAAACAGACTTGTGGCTCAAAATTTCCTCCTGGGGTGCCCATTTCGGCACCAGTAATCCCCTTCCTGAAGTCTTGGTCCTCTCTTCGAATCCTTCTGGCAACCATTCTTTGGCATTGAAATCCGAGTTTATGTCAAACCCAACCGGTGGCCTAACAACCCAGATGAAATTCTTGCCACTAGCCTCCAACCCCGTAGCCAACTGCATCATCTGTTTTGCAGAGATCGTATTCATCGACCCAAAAGATACGTACAAAACAGAATTCAGAGGTTTTGTACTCAGCCATTCGATACAAAGATCCGGACTAATGCCTCCTTCCTTCCCAAAAGGTGATCGGTTTTCCGCAGATAACAGGACCGGTCCAATCGACCAGGCAGGCCGGCCAAGTTTGTCCCTAAAGTACGACAATCCAATATGGTCAAATTGCTCCACGGTGTTGAACAATATCCCATCAGATTTCATCCACCCAGAAAGATTCTTCTTCTGAAAGACTGACCAAGCATCTCCACCATCAGCTTCAAGTATATTTGTTGGCAACTGTGTAATATGAACTCTTGAAGCTTCTGGAAAATCAGGCAACGAAAACTCATCGGAATCGACCTTCCTGTGAGGAAGGTTCATCCAAAGGGAATAGTAGTAGGCCAAGCCGCACCCACTTGCGCCGCTGAAGATTGCCTGGAACACGTTTAGCTCTCTGGCTACGTTTGCAGCCCATCCAAAGAAAATATCGACGATAATGCAAAGCGGGGGACGGCCTTGCTCTTTAATGAGATTCTGGATGAGTTTCTTGAAAGCTGGTTCGAGAGAGACAGAAGCTTCTAGGAGGCGAATGACGAGGTGGTAGGGAAGGGCGTCGGTGTTCTCGGTATTGGGTGGGAGACCATGGTCGGAGCTGGAGAAGGGGATCTCAACAAGGTTAATGGAGGATTCAGGAGGGAGTGAGTACCTGAGCTTCTTGATGTTGAGAGGGGTGTTGACAAAGGTAATGGAGTGGTTCGTTCTTTGTTCTATGTGGAGGGCTAAAGCCAGGAAAGGGATGATATGGCCTTGCATCATGAACGGGAAAAGAACAATCTTCTCTTTTCTCTGTGCCATATTATACTGCCCTTTCACAGAACCATATATGCAGAGGCTCTGAGTATATTTATATTGTAACTGTGAAGAAGAGAGTTCGAAAGCTCGTTTTGATTACTGGCGGAGACAGAGTAGTTGAACAGCCTGTATTTGCGGCACCAGATTAATTGGTATTTGCAACGGTTCCATGGTCCACTCAGCCCAAAGTCAAAAAGAAGAAAAGGGTGCTGCAAAAGTATGTCACCCACTGCTTTCGGAATTGGTGCTCCTTTCGACGACTCCAAGTCCAAGGCGTCAGGTCTTTCGTTCGAGTAACGGCAAGGAGACCATGACAACATAAATTGACACCGAGGGCCCCAACTGTCTGTTGGATTGTTGATACTTTCCTGGAAACAGACCGAATTCTTTTATATGAGAAAACCAAATATATATATATATATTATATATATAAGGTCCTGACACAGACGCAGTCTATATTAATATAGGAAACTGTTAGGGCCAGGTGGTCCCGAGAGTTTCCGTCGAAAATGTAAAATGCAATTTTTTTTTAATGTTTTTTTTAAGTATTTCTTAAATTCTTTTAAATATTTGAAAAAATTCTCAAATTTATTAAAAAATAATTTCTTAATAATTAATATGTATATATATATATATGAGCAGTGCTACTTTGTCACTCAAAGTGCATCACTCAGCTTTACTATTAGTTCAAAATTCTCTTTTTATTTTTCTTTAAATTTTTTATTCATATTTTTTATCATTTTAAAATATTTTTAAAAAATATAAAAAAATATCAATATACTAATAGTCATTTCCTTAACAATTAAGTAAAAGTAAAATAAAAAAAAATAAAATACATGACATGTCAAAATGAGAAGACAAATAGAGTGACTAAAATAGCATTATCCTAAATATATATATATATATATATAGACTGCGTCTGTGCCATGGCTCATACTTCTCTTTCCTTCGAATCTTTATGTCTATATAGAGAAATTATATTCTTGTACAAAAAATTTATAAAAGTAAATCTATAAAATGATATGTCTTGAATTAATAAATTAGATTATAAAATTATTTTTATTGTTAAGTAAATCTAATGTATTATATAAAATTATGTCAATTTATAAATTTTTTTTTCTAAATTTTTTTTCATAGGTATAGCACTTCTCATATATATAAATATATATATAAAATGTATATACACACACGGAGTAATACTACCAAGTCCAATACATATAAGACTTTTCACAAGTTTTTAGTAAAAAAAGTAGGTCTCATCATTGAAAAAAAAATGGTAAGTTTTTTACACTTTCATGGTAGGGTCCATTTTTTAAAGAAAAACTATCCAAAATTTGTATATTTTAAACTTGTATATATCATCATTCATATATGTATATATATACATACGGTGTTTGCGCGTGTATCCAAGTAGATCTCAATCTTCTTGTTCTTTTTTTTTTATGTTATTTTTTTAGAAAAATATTTTAGACACAAATGGATTATATAAAAGTAAATTTACAAATTAATATAATATGTCAGATTGTAAATTATTTTTATTGTAAAATAGATATAACGGATTCTATAAAATTACATCATTTTATAAGTTTACTTTTATATAATCTCTTTACGTATTTAGCAAGGTTATATATATATTTATATAATATGTTGTTAGTTGTTTTGGTTATAGCTTTCATGAGTTAGTTTTCATCACACCTACTTGATCGCGGATCTCTTTTGTTCGCGTGGATTTTCCTCTTAATTACTCTAGCTTTCCATCTCATTTCCTTCGTCACCAACACAATTTTTACAACCATATTGCCATCTCTAACCTCATAGCTCTTGATCTTCCCTCTCCACCTAAACTACCACCTTTATAACCTTTTCCTCCAGCAACTAGATTTGGATAAACTGCTTGGATTTCGGTGGCCATCCCATCATTGGCATACCTGCATGGCTATGAGTTTCGAGCACGAAATTCACCCATCATTGATCACGGGTCAAAAATGCAGAAACAAAATTGTTGCTCTAAATTCCCACTCCGGGTTATGGATGAAGATCTCACTCTCAGTCCATCTACGGTGAGACAGATAAACATATCAAATGTGCCTCATAATATTTACTGGATACTTAGGCCCGGTTTGGATAGGCGGTTTAGATGAAAGGACATAAGATATTTTGAATAGTACTAAGATTTTTTGAATTAAAATGAGATGAGATAGTTTGTAAAAAAAATGTACGTTTGGATACTGACATGAGATGAAATAATTTTGACTTTTGAGATGAGTTTAAAAGTTTATAAATGAAATACTAACTGTTTAGATGTCCAAAACCCTCTCATCCATGCAGACCTAATGAGATAAAACTAGTCATCCAAACCGAGCCTAAATGTTGTTTGCAAAACTCACTTGAACAAGCATAAATATTAAATATTGTGGAGTTCATTATAAATTAATAATTTAAATAAAAGTTTTTTTTTTGAAATATGAAACAATAGATAGTGCCATAAAAAGAAATAACAAAATTTCAGATAAAAAACCAATTTTCCTGCAAGAAATTAAAGGAGAAGATAATTAAATAGTCTCCGAGAGTGTATGTTGATTGTTTTTTTGTATTTGATTTTCGTGGAAGTTCTTCTCTTATGCATTAAAAAAAAAAAAAAAAAAAAAGCTTAAATAGTATTTGGGAAATGATAATCCAACAAACCAACTCTACACAAATGGTTGAGCCCAAAGCTCTACTCAAAGAACACATTTCTATTATCTTAAAAGTCTCTCAAAAAATATATATACACTTTATCTCTCTCTTTTCAAAAGAAAAATATTACCTTCATGCACCTTCATACACACAAGAAAAAATACCACCATTGAATAACCACCACACACTGGATGCCAACCTCCATCCAATTTAAAAATACGGTAGACGTTAATACTAAGAAACGGCACAAAAACATTCATTACGAACTTAAAAAGTAAAAATAAACGGAACTACATAAACTATTGCGCCATTAATAAAAATCCAGTAAGAGAATATTTAAGAGAAAAAGTTTAAACGTAAAAATGTTAACGGACTCATAATTAAGGGCCAACGTTAACAACTAATAAGTACTTGTTTGTTTTTAAATTTAAAATTTAAAATTTTTAAAATCTTCTATCTCATCATTATAATTTTTTTAAATCTTTATATAAAATAAAATAAATAATTTAACTTTTTCAAATCTCAAAATAAATATAATATTAAAAAATATATTTTAATAATATTTTTTTTAATTTTTTAATTTTAATTTTATCTCATCTCATCTTAATTTTAAAAATAAACTAGACCTAAATCATCAAGCCAAATTAATATCTAACGTAAGGCAACTTTCTTACCAGCCCATTAAACACAGCCTAAAAGATCAAAAAGCAAAGGCGAGCGAAATAAATATTATTAAAAAATACTAATATTAACTCTTCGAAGCGCACCTTCCAAGAGTTGCAATGTGGCATTTTATTTTACTGCCTTAAACGATAAAAGCAAAAGAAATATAGCGTGAAATTGAATCGCTCCTCCATTCCCAGGTTCATAAACCCTATTGATTTTGTTATATATCTGAAACTAGTCATCGTTGAGGCTCTTCAAATGTTTGGTCCCCTCTTTGTCTTGTCACTCATCATCTCTGCAGCGCTCAAGAAGTCATCCATGGCTTCGACAGACGACCCTTTATAACCATCCTCATCTTTAATGGCATCAAAAAGAATTTCTCTGGCCTCAAGAGCTTTCCTTCTCATTGTTTTCTCATTCATCACCAACTCAATCTTTGCTGCTATGTCTTCATGCTTAACCTCGCAGGTCTTCCTCTTGCCACCTCCACACAACTTGCTCTACCATATGCTTAGCATTGTATAAGAACTGTTCTGTTGCCATTGGCCACCCAATCAAAGGCATGCCGTGGATAAGGCATTCCATCACTGAATTCCATCCGCAATGACTTAAGAAGGCGGAAGTTGCTTCATGGGATAGGATTTCTTGCTGGGGTGCCCATTTATCCAGAATCAGCCCTCTCTTTTGATCTCTAATCTTCTGTGCAAATCCCTCTGGCAACCATTCCTTGAAGTTGAATTCTGAATTTATGTCAAACTCCATAGGTGGTCGGACAGCCCAAATGAAATTCTTGCCACTAACATCCAATCCCATTTCCAGTTGCATCATCTGGGAAATAGACATCGTATTCTGCGACCCAAAGGATATGTATAACACAGACTTGGGAGGTTTCGAATCAAGCCAACTTGTGATAAACTCTGGAGAGTTTTCAGAGTCTTTCGCAACTCGCCTTTCTCCTGATGGAGGTAGAAGAACTGGCCACACTGCCCAAATCGGCTTGTTGAACTTTCGCCTGAAGTAGTCCATTCCAATAGTGTCGAGTCCCCCCACCGTATTAATCAACAATCAGAGCTGTGATACGTGAATAGTAGATGCTTCAGGGAAATCAGGCAATGTGAATTCCTTAGATTCCGCTTTCCTCTGCGGAAAGTGCAAACAAATGGAGAAATAACAAGCCGTGCCAAAGGCACCAGAAGTGGAAAACATGGTGTGGAACATGCCAAACTCCTGGGCAATATCGGCGCACCACCCAAAATACAAGTCGGAGATAAAACAATGTGGTGGAGGACAACCATTTTCTTCGTGGAAAATGTTGTGGATGAGTTTTCTGATAATGCGTTTAAAGGAATCAGAAGCTTCGAAAAGACTGAGAATAAGATGGTAAGGAAGAGAGTTGGTGTTCTCAGCATCTGCAGGGAGGCCATGGTCGGTGGGGTTGAAAGGGATTTCAACAAGGCGCATATAAGGGTTTGGAGGGAGCTTGGCCCTGATTTTCTTGATGTTGCCAGGGGTGTTGATAAAGGTTATGGTGCAACCCTTTTTCTCCACAAGTCGAAGGGCTAAAGCCAAGAAAGGGATTATATGGCCTTCTGCCATGAATGGAAACAGGATGAAGTGTTCTTTTGTCTCTGACATTGTGCTGTCTGTGTTTGGATGCCAAGAATCAGAAGCTGATGCATTCTTCTCCCAAGAGTGTGATCTATTAATAGGAAGGGGAAGATCAAGCAATTGAGTGGGTCGTTGGGAACCTGAAAACACCATTACTATCTTGCATCGTTTGTTTTTAGAAAACATATCTTTTCATCTCATCTAATCTCAATTTCATCATTATACTTTTTTAAATTTCAATACAAAATAAAATAAACAATTCAACTTTTTTAAATCCATCTCATTTTATTTCTTCTAATTATTACAACTTTTCCAAATTCTAATATAAAATAAAATAAACAATTCAACTTTTTCAAATCTTAAAATAAAAATAATATTAAAAAATATATTATAACAATATTTTATTTAACTTTTTAACTTTAATTTCAACTTATCTCATCTCATTTTATTTTTTAAAACAAACGAGACCTTAAGTTAGGTGGATGAAATCTAGATTACTTTTTTTGGAAATTTCTTTTTTGTTTCTTAAACACTTGATCTGTATCAAGAAACAGTGGCCCATGCACGCAATTGGGATGAAAATGGATTCGCCCTATACCATTAGTACTAACCCGTTAAAGATTTCTTGAATTTCTTAGTTCTACTTACGTCTAAGCTATTACTTAAATTCGATTTAAGACAATTGCTCTTTCCTAACTTTTCTATTGCAAACATACATATATACTAGGTGAAAAAACATATATATATATATACTAGGTGAAAGTAACGTGTAACGCATGTTTGTCTAATTTAATTATACGATTATTTTTAAGCATTAATATTGTTTTTATTAAGAATTTGTTTTTGATTAATAATGTAATGCTTTTAGAAAAATATATATATAATTTCTAACATGAAAATTTGACAGTTAATTGTAATTAAGTAGATGATAAATAATTACACACTTTCATTTTTTTTTCTTAAGTAGATGAGAATCACAAGATAAATAGTTGTTTTATCTTGGTTTCTCCATGCCATTTATTTACTACAGATTAAAACCAGAATAGTTACAAAATATAATTCAATTCCCTGAACAATCATACTCCAAAAAGAAAGCTGAAAACTTGAATCATCAGAAATTTGGCATATTGCGTAAATAAATATGCAGAGTAAAATAACAGTTCTTCGTATCAAAATTGCATTCTCTCCCCATTTTCTTAAAATTGTACTAACAAATTAAAGCCCGAGCAGAAAAGAATAAGGACCAAGATGGAGATGCGATGAAGAGAGAATGAACGATAATACCTTCTAGAGAGCTGAGGAAAGGGAAGGAGGGTAGTGGAAGAAACAATTCACGCGGGTTTCACAGACACAAAAGTTCTTGCAGTAGATGACGCACATTTCCTGTAGTTCAAAAACAGCCAAACGCAAACCCATGCATCACATTGCTTTGCATTAGGAGCGAAACGTCAAACACACACACGCACAAAAAGATAGAGAGAGGGAGAAAGGGGGCGGACCCAAGTAGAGAAAATGGGGCAATTGCAGCCATGGAGTTTGAAGAAGAGACAACAGAGATGGAGAAAAAGAAAGAAGATAGGCGATTTGAGGCGCGTACAAAAGGAATAGGCGATTTTGCTTTTTTTTTTTTCTAGGTTTCGAGGGTTTCATAGATGGCTTCCATCGGGGGCTTTAAGGGGCCTACGACGGTTGCGGAGAGATCTCGTTCATTCGCTGAGATGGTTTCGATCACACCTCAGACCATCCTTGAGGTTGTGGTCCCGTTCCGATCTCCAACGATTGTTGATGGTGAGGTATGTGTGCAATTTTCCAGAGAGGAAATAGAGAGGTCGGCGGCTCCTTTTAGGTTTGCCATGGTGATGAAGTTTATGAGATAAAGACCATCCTTGGATCGGATTCGAGTATTTATTAATGGAAGATGGGGGCTTTCATCTCAGCCGGTTGTTTCGGCTATAAGGAGGATGAGGAATGTGTTTGTCCGGTTCTCGTTAGAAGAGGATTTTCTCAAGGCTATGTCACGTGAAAGCAATGAGATTGATGGCTTTAATTACAAGAGCTTTCAATGGTCTATGGATTTTTCAGAAGATATTGAACCTGGTTTGGCGCCTGTATGGATTCATCTACCGGGGCTTGCTCTGAATTTCTACCAAGAGTCATATTTGAGGAATATTATCGCCCCAGTGGGTGTTCTTCTTCGTCGGGATAATGCAACAAGTGTGCAACATGCACAAATGGTGCACGAGTCTGTGTATTGATGGATGCATCTCAAAAGCCAATGTCTCATGTTTGGATTGGATTGCCTAGACAGTCTTCCAGTATTAGGTAGGAAATTGTTTATGAAACTCTCCCTGCTTTTTTTTCTAATTGTAATCTTCAAGGTCACAATCTTACTACCTGTAAATCGTAGGGGAAGGAGAAAGGGAAAAGGATGAAAAATGGTCTTGTGTGGAGGCCTCAAAAGGTGAAGGGAGATGCAGAGCATGAACAACTGGGGGTAGAGCATTTGCTTGGCTCTAAGGATGCGGGGTCACTGGAAGGTGGTCTTGGGAATCAGTCCCAAGATATTGATCACCAGGTGAGTGAAAATGTGGAGATTACAAGACGGTTGTTAATTAATGATGAATTACCTGTTGAGCCGTGTGGGGAGGTAGAAAAGGTAACAAAGGATACTAGTTTAACAATGCACACTGGTGCAAATGTATCGATGGGTTGTGTTTTGTTAGGAACGGAAAAGCCTACTGATAGTGTTTTGGTGTTCGATGATATGAATAATGCTAAGGATGGAAATGGTTTAATGCCAACTATTGTGACTGATGACACGAACGATGGTGAGGGAGGAGATGGTTTGAAAATTCTAGATGGGGATGAAAGGTGGGGAACTGGAGTAGGAAGTGGTTTTCCAGTTATTGAGGTTTTACAAGATGGTACTGTGTTGGAGGAACTTGATGCAAATGTTGAGGAATTGGCTAAGACATTGAAGGATGTGCAAAAGGCTAGATGTGTTGTGGGGAGTTCAGGGGCTGTCTCAGATTCTGAGGGAGTGGAGGTTTTACCTTATTTTGCAAAAGATAAAGATGGTGTTTCTGACTCGAAAGTGTTGAAAGTGAATGTCGGGCTGGTATGAAATTATGAAAGCTCTACTAAGGCTCCAAGCAGGCCTGTACCTCTTAATTTATGATTGGAAATCTATTGTATTGGAACTATCGAGGTCTCGGTTTTTCAAAGGCACAGCTACGTGATTTACTGAAGATTTATAAACCGAATATACTAATTGTGACAGAACCATTTTGTCAAGACAGTAAAATTTACCGTTGGCGAGGTTTTCTCAAATTTGATGCATCATATTCCAATGGTGGTTCGGCAGGTAAATTGTGGATTTTCTAACATAATGACGCTCAAGTTAATATTATTCATGAGTCTAATCAGCAGGTTACTTTTATGGTGAATTCTTTGGTGATGGTTTCTGCTATTTATGCTAAATATGCTTATATGGAGAGAAGGCAGTTATGGGCGGATCTTCTACCTCTTGGGGCTGTACAGATGCCATGGACGTTAGTGGGCAATTTTAATACTATTATTCATGATGGGGAAAGAAGAGATGGGTGTCCGAGATTGCCAAGGGCTATGGATGAGTTTTCCTCCTTTATTCAACAAGAGGGTTTGATAGAAATTCCTTTTACGGGGAATAGATTGTCTTGGTGTAATGGGCATGGAGGTTTGGCTCGTAGTTGGGCACAGTTGGATAGGGTGTTGTGTAATACGAGGTTGTTAGATATTTGCTCGATAGTGTCAATGAAGTATCTTTCTCGGAAAATGCCGGATCATGCTCTTATGGCTATTCAGTTGACAGATTCAAACTCGAGGTATGGTCCAAGTATTTTTAGATTTCAACAGATGTGTCTACATGAAGGTTTCTGGGAATTTGTTTCTAAGATTTGGAATGAGGAGGTGGAAGGAAATGGCTTGTGGAGGCTTGGGGCTAAGTTGAAAAAAATGAAACGGGCTCTTAAAATATGGAACCGAGATGTTTTTGGCTGGACAAACTTGCATATTAGGTGTTTGGAGGAAAATATTGAGAAAGGGGAGGCATAGTTGGAAGAGAATTATTCTCAAGAAGCAGAGACAGAGTTACTTGTGTTACAAGCAGAATTAAATAGTTGGGTAAAAAGAGAGGAAGTCCGCATTGGTCAGAAAATAAAAAATACTTGGATTTAGCATGGGGAGGTGAATGCCTCTTTTTTTGCAGCTTTGCAGACAAGGAAGAAAAACATTATAGTTTTCATGAAATTACCGGATGGTAGATTGCTGGCGACACCAGAAGAGATTCATGATGAAGCTGTTATTCACTTGGTAGATTTTTTGAGGGGTCGACCAAGGACTTTGATGCCTAATTTATCTGAGGTAATTACAAAAGAGGTGATGGAGTCAAAAAATAGAAATATTACTTGATGTCCAACGGAGCAAGAAATAAAAGACGCTTTGTTTGCTATTCCGATTAATAGTAGTCCAGGACCAGATGGTTTCAATTCTGGGTTTTTTCATCATTATTGGGAGTTGATTAAAGTGGACTTGGTGAACGCCATTCAGGAGTTTTTTGCAGGTAATCAATTACCGAGATTATTTGCATCTTCTTTCATTGTTTTGATCCCTAAAGTGCCAAATCCAAGTTCGTTTGATAAATTTAGGCCAATATGCTCAATTGTTTATAAAATATGCTCCAAGTTGATTGTGAATAGATTGTCGCCTATTATGGGACGGCTAATTTTTGAAGAACAAGGGGCATTCTTACCAGGGAGAAGCATCTTAGAGAATATTAGTCTGACACAGGAATTGATACATGATATTCATAAGCCAATTCGGGAGGGTAATGTTATGATGAAAATAGATATGACGAAAGCGTATAATACGATAGATTGGGATTTTTTAAACTAAGTTTTGAGAGCTTTTGGGTTTTCAGTAGAGATATGTAATCTGATACCAATATTTATATATTATTCTTGGTTTTCAGTAGTGATGAATGGCACTTCCAAATGTTTTTTTAAGGGTGGGCGGGGTCTTCGTCAAGGGGATCTTTTATCTCCATATTTATTTATATTGGTGGAAGAAGTTTTTTCTAGGCTTTTGCGTAATAAATTTAAAGTTGGGAGTATTGGCTATTATTCTCAACCACGGAATGGCCCTTTAATTTTGCATTTGCTCTACGCAGATGATATGGTTATTTTTTCTAATGGTAGAAAGAAATATGTGGACAAAATTTTAGAAGTGCTGGAAATTTATGGCCAATGGTCTGGTCAAGTAGTAAATGTTGCAAGTCTTCTATTTTTTTCTCAAACCGTATTTCAGAAGCTAGACGACAGGAACTTCTTAGAGTCTCTGGGTTCTTGATTGGGCAATTTCCAGTGAGATATTTGGGAGTTCCTATCTATTCAGGTAGGCTGAAATTGTGCTATTTTGAGGATTTGTTGTCTAAAATTGCCAAAAAGATTCAAGGTTGGAAGATGCGGTTCCATTCTTCTGGTGCTCGTTTAATTTTACTTAAACATGTTCTTTCAAGTCTACCTGTGCATCTCTTATCTGTTCTACCAGTGACCAAACAAATTTTTGGCAAAATTAATAGATTGATGAGTACTTTTTTCTGGGGTTCAGCTGAAGGAAGGCCAAAAAGGAAATGGGTAAAGTGGGAGACCGTTTGTAAACCAGAGGGTGAGGGAGGAGTAGGGTTGAGGAATATTGAAGAAGTTTATAGATCTCTTCATCTCAAATTTGCTTGGAAGTTGCTTTCAGAAGAGACTTTGTGGTCTCGATTTTTTAAGTCTAAGTATGTGAGAAATCAATATCTATCACTGGTTAGTTCTCTTAAAGGCTCTAGATTTTGGAAGAGTATTATGGAATTGATACCTACTGCTGTCAAGCAATCTCTTTGGAGAGTGAAGGAAGGGAATTTATCATTTTGGAGTGATAAATGGATGGCTTCTGGTCTATTATGCAATGATTATTTGATATCTGATTTCCCATTGTTAAAAATTAAAGAGTGCATGATTGAGAATAGTTGGGATGTGGATTTGATTATTCAACTGGTGGGTCATGAGGTGGTAGATGATATTTTATCTCGAATAGGTGGAACTAAAAATGGTTCGGATACTCTAATATGGATTGGCAGTAGGGATGGGAGATTTTGAACTACTAGTGCCTGGGATTGGATTCGTATTACGGCTCCAAAACAGCAATGGACAGAATGGATTTGGCATTCAGCTTTGCCAAAGAAATTCTCTATTGTGTTATGGAAAGCTATGAATAATAGCTTAAGTGTGGATGAGAGGATTCGACAGATTGGAATTCCAATAGTCTCAAAATGTGAATGTTGTTTTCAGGGTTGTTTTGAAGACCTGAACCATGTTTTATGTAGTGGTGAGGCTATGGAAAAAATCTGGCTTTTGTGCTCTAGTCTATTGGGAGTTCCTTATGTGGCTAATCGTTTATGGTTGGCAACCGTGGAAGCTTGGTTTCGATGAACAAAGAAGTCTTCTATTGTAAGGAATTTGATTGGTATGGTTCCATGCATTCTAGTATGGAATCTTTGGATGTGGAGCTGTAAGGCACGTATGGAGGGGCATAAAGATAGTCTCAATGTTTTGTGGAGGAAGATTAAATATTGGATTCATTGGACTGGTTTGAGATTGGAGCAATATGAAAAATTGCATAAACATGATCAAGTAATCTTAGAAGAGTAACAGTTGCCGCTGGTAAGATTAAAAAAGATTTATTATACTGCAGTAGCTTGGGTTAAACAAGAGTTGGGCTGGGTTAAATTAAACTTGGATGGCAGTAGATTGGGGAACCCCGGCCAATCGGGTGTTGGGGGTCTGCTTAGAAATCATGAGGGCAATCTGATTTTTGCTTTTTCTGAATATATTGGTGTTGGTTCTAATAATAAGGTTGAATTGTTGGGGGTATTATTTGGATTGCATAGATGTAAGGATTTGGGTGTGGTGAATATTATTGTTGAACTAGACTCGTCTTTGGTTGTGAATTGGCTGGAAAAAGGTAGATGTCAGGTTTAGTACTTGGAGGATTTTTGGGAGGAGATTATCTCCCTAATCCAAGGCTTTAATATTCAGTTTTCTCATGTGTTTAAAGAGGGAAATAATGCTGCGAACTAGTTAGCTAAAGGTGGAAGCTCTAGGATAACAGATGAGTATTATTTGAATACAACTCCAAAGGATTTTAAAGGGATACTATGTTTGGATAAAGGTGGTCTGCCTTGCTTGAGAAGAAGGTAAGCAGTGGACATGCTATGTTTTTTATTTTTTTGAAGATTTGGAGCTAAATGGGCGGTGCTTCATGTTGATTCTTTCTACATGGACATTGATATTGGTTTCTTTTCGTTGGTGGCCTTTAAATTTTTTATTCTTTGTATAGTTTGGTTAATAAGTATCCTAGGGGACTATGGATTGGTTTCTGGCTTTTTCCATTTAGTTCGGTTTTTTTTTTTGGCACATGGGTTGGGTTTTATGGAATATTTGTAAATCCTGTGCTTTGGTTGTTATTACGGTATTCCTCCGCCATAAGTGAAGGTTTGATCTAATAAAATTGGGTCGGGTCACTATTAGACATGTGACCTCGTCTCTTTTCCAAAAAAAAAAAAAAACAAACAAAGATGGACTATCCAAGTTTGGGAAATCAGTTCCCATTTTATTCATGGATATGCTTACTCGCTTATATAAATGGACCCGATCTTATTTAACGGCTTTTAACAAAAAGTTAAATAGAAAACAATTAAAATTACTGTAGCTCCGATGAAACAAGAAATTTTCGTTTGATAGACTCTTTATATATATAAAGATATATATAACAGATTTAAACTTTAATAATTATTTAGAACATCAGCCAAACATCAACCAAGCTTGATTATTTGGAAAGGACAAATCAAGTTCCAAATCTCAAGCCTATGAGATGTCTCAGGATGACTATAAATTCCTAACAACTTCCATTCCCTTTCTTCCCCCTTCTTTAACACAAGCATTAATGTGATGCTTTGAGAAATTTGTAACAAACAGGTTAATCTCCTTCTTCCAAAACAAAGCCAAACCACCACTCCTACCTATACTATCAACAGCCAAGCAATTCTCAAAACCCAAAGAGTATTTCATTGGTTCTACTTTCTTCACATTCAATTTAGTTTTTTGCAAAAAATGTATAAAGGGAACCCCAAAGGTCCTATCTATCCTTCTAGAGCCTTGAGACAAGGGGATCCTTTATCCCCTTTATCTCTTTCTCTTGTGTACTAAAGGTGAGATTATTTAGAGACTGCAAAGGTGAGATTATTATGGCAGCCAGTAAGAAGGAAAATGAAGTGAATGATCCAACTGACATTGAACTTTTGACAATATTTAGAGGCCTGCAACTTTGACCTCATCAAGGAATCCAAGATCTTATTCTAGAAAGTGATTCTTTGTAGATGGTTAATGCTATAAAAGCTGCAGGGTGCTCTATGTCTCTCCAAGGAAACCTCATAATGGAGATTAAGGATCTAATGAAGATGTTTCACAGCTACACTATCCAACATACCATTCGTGATGGCAGTGAGGCTGCCCAAAAATTAGCAAAATTTGTTTGAAATGTAGATATATTTGTGTGTGGTGAGGATCTTTCCCAAAATGTAATGCACAAGTCACCTGGTCTGAAAAATATTTGTAATGTTTGGTGTGAAATGAATGTGTTTTAGTTATCAAAAAATATATATATGTATATATACAGAGAGAAATTTTTTAATCGTACAAAAATTTTATAAAAGTAAATCTATAAAATGATATGTCTTGACTTAATAAGTTAGATTGTAAGGTTACTTTTATTATAAAGTAGATATGATGTATTATATAAAATTATGTCAATATGTAAGTTTATTTTTTGAAATCCTATTATAGTTGAGCACTTCTCATGTATATACATACAGAGTAATACTACCAAGTCCAATACATATAAGACTTTGCACAAGCTTTTAATAAAAAAAATAGGTCCCACCATAAACAGAAAAAGTAAATTTTTTAAACTTTTGTGGTACAGTCCATTTTAAATTTGTATATATCATTATTCATATATGTATATATATCTCTGTGTGTGTCTGCATGTGTATCTTAATAATAGAGTATATATGCATGCGTATATATGTGTGTTTGTAAGACCTTGAAAAGCAATTTGTGCTATCCAAGTAGATCTCAACCTTGTTATTTGTTTTTTTTGAAAAATATTTTAGACATAAAGAGATTACACAAAAGTAAATTTATAAACTGATGTGGTTTGATATGGTACATCAAATTGTAAAATTACTTTTATTGAAAAATAGATTTAACGGATTCTATAAAACTACATCAGTTTATAAATTTATTTTTATATAATTTCTTTATGTATATAGCAGTTCTTTTTCTTCTTTTTTATAACATGTTCTTGTTTTGATTATAGCTTTCATGAGTTAGTTCTCTTCACACCTACTTGATCGCGATCTCTGTTCTTCTCGTGGATTTTCCTCTTTTAACTACTCTAGCTTTCAATCTCATTTCCTTCGTCACCAACACAAGTTTTACAACCATTTGGCCATCTCTAACCTTCCCCCTCCATCCCATCCTTGGCATACCATGACTATAAGCTTTGAGCACGAAATTCACCCATCATTGATCACGGGTCAAAAATGCAGAAACAAAATTGTTGCTCTAAATTCCCACTCCAGGTTATGGATGGAGATCTCACTCTCAGTCTATCTACAGTGAGACAGATAAACATATTAAATGTGCCTCATAGTATTTATTGGGTACTTAGGCCCGGTTTGGATATGCAATTTAGATGAGATGACAAAATATTTTAAATAGTAGTAAGATTTTTTGAGTTAAAATAAGATGAGATAGTTTGTAAAAAAAAGTGTATGTTTGAATAGTGAGATGAGATGAGATAGTTTTGACTTTTTGAGATTTGATTGAGATGAGTTTGAAATTTTATAGATGAAATACTAACCGTTTGGATGTTCAAAACCCTCTCATCTATACTGACCTAATGAGATAAAATTGGCCATACAAACCGAGCAATGTTGTTTGCGAAACTCACTTGGACAAGCATAAATATTGTGGAGTTCATTATAAATTAATAATTTAAATAATTTTTTTTTTTTTTTAAATATGAAACAATAGATAGTAAGATAAAAAAAAAATAACAAAATTTCAAAAACCCATTATCCAGCAAGAAATTAAAGGAGAAGATAATTAAATAGCCTTCGAGAGTGTATGTTGATTGGTTTTTGTCTGTGATTTTCGTGGAAGTTCTTCTCGCATTCATTTAAAAAAAAGGGGGGGGGGGGGACGACGAAGAAAAGAAAAGAAAAGAAAAGAAGAAGAAGAATGAGGAAGCTTAAATAGTATTTGGGAAATGATAATGCAACAAAGTATGGCTATTGCGAGTAGAAGTGGCCAAGATTTAGGAGAGGCTTTCATATTGAGTTGAGATGAGATGAAATTTGAAATTTAAATAAAATATTGTTAGAATATTATTTTTTTAATATTATTATTATTTTAAAAATTGAAAAAATTGAATTGTTTATTTTATTTTGTGTGAAAATTTAATAAATATATAATAATAAGATGAAATAAGATGAGATGAAAGATTTTCACTATCCAAATTATGTTTAATTAAGATATGAACCTAGTTAACTGTTGGTGAAATACACAATAATATAATAAAAATTACAATGAAATTAAAATTAAGACGAAACCAATTTAAACTGAGGTACGAAAATATCATTCTCTTTAAAGAGATTTAAACCATCCGCGATGTACAAAATCTCAAATTAACCAGTGCAACAAAACTCTTATTGACTTGACTCCTCGATGATATAACAACCCAACTGATCATCATATAGTCCAAACCAATTCTACACAAGTGGTTAAGCCTAAAGTTCCACTCAAAAAACATATTTCTATAATCTGAAAAATCTCTCAAAAAATATATACCCACTTTATTTTTCTCTTTTCAAAAGAAAAATACTACCTTCGTACACTGAAAAGAAAAAATACCACCATTGAATAACAACCGCACACCTCCATCTAATTTTAAAAAAAAGGTAGACGTTAATACGAAGAAAGGGCACAAAAACAATCATTACCAACTTAAAAAGTAAAAATAAACCGACCCGCATAAATTATTGGACCATTAATACAAAATTTAAGAGAAAAAATTTAAACGTTAACGGACTCATAATTAAAGGGCCAACGTTAACAACTAGTAAGTCTTCAAGCCGAATTAATACCCAAAGTAACGGCAACTTTACTCCAGCCCATTAAACACAAGTAAAAGACCAAAAAGCAAATGCGAGCAACAAAATAAACATTATTAAAAAATACTAACAAGAACTCTTCGAGGCGCACCTTCCAAGAGTTGCAATGTAGCATTTTATTTTACTGCCTTAAATGATAAAAGCGAAAGAAATATAGTTTGAAATTGAATCGCTCATCCATTCCCAGGTTCATAAACCCTTTTGATTTTATTATATATCTGAAACTAGTCATCGTTGAGGCTCTTCAAATGTTTGGTCCCCTCTTTGTCTTGTCACTCATCATCTCTGCAGCGCTCAAGAAGTCATCCATGGCTTCGACAGACGACCCTTTATAACCATCCTCATCTTTAATGGCATCAAAAAGAATTTCTCTGGCCTCAAGAGCTTTCCTTCTCATTGTTTTCCCAGCTTTCTCGGTCTCACTCATCACCAACTCAATCTTTGCTGCTATGTCTTCATGCTTAACCTCGCAGGTCTTCCCTCTTGCCACCTCCACACAAACCCCAACTTGCTCTACCATATGCTTAGCATTGTAGAACTGTTCTGTTGCCATTGGCCACCCAATCAAAGGCATGCCGTGGATAAGGCATTCCATCACTGAATTCCATCCGCAATGACTTAAGAAGGCGGAAGTTGCTTCATGGGATAGGATTTCTTGCTGGGGTGCCCATTTATCCAGAATCAGCCCTCTCTTTTGATCTCTAATCTTCTGTGCAAATCCCTCTGGCAACCATTCCTTGAAGTTGAATTCTGAATTTATGTCAAATTCCATAGGTGGTCGGACAACCCAAATGAAATTCTTTTCACTAACATCCAATCCCATGGCCAGTTGCATCATCTGGGAAATAGACATCGTATTCTGCGACCCAAAGGATATGTATAACACAGACTTGGGAGGTTTCGAATCAAGCCAACTTGTGATAAACTCTGGAGAGTTTTCAGAGTCTTTCGCAACTCGCCTTTCGCCTGATGGAGGTAGAAGAAGTGGCCCCACTGCCCAAATCGGCTTGTTGAACTTTCGCCTGAAGTAGTCCACTCCAATAGTGTCAAGTCCCTCCACCGTATTAATCAACAATCCATCGGAATTCAGACACTGAGGAATCAGTTTTGTTATGTATCGTGAAAAAGCATCGTTACCATCAGCCACCTTAAGACTTTGTGAGAGCTGTGATATGTGAATAGTAGATGCCTCAGGGAAATCAGGCAATGTGAATTCCTCAGATTCCGCTTTCCGCTGCGGAAAGTGCAAACAAATGGAGAAATAACAAGCCGTGCCAAAGGCACCAGAAGTGGAAAACATGGTGTGGAACATGCCAAACTCGTGGGCAATATCGGCGCACCACCCAAAGTACAAGTCGGAGATAAAACAATGTGGTAGCGGACAACCATTTTCTTCGTGGAAAATGTTGTGGATGAGTTTTCTGATAATGGGTTTAAAGGAATCAGAAGCTTCGAAAAGACTGAGGATAAGATGGTAAGGAAGAGAGTTGGTGTTCTCAGCATCTGCAGGGAGGCCATGGTCGGTGGGGTTGAAAGGGATTTCAACAAGGCGCATATAAGGGTTTGGAGGGAGCTTGGCACTGATTTTCTTGATGTTGCCAGGGGTGTTGATAAAGGTTATGGTGCAACCCTTTTTCTCCACAAGTCGAAGGGCTAAAGCCAAGAAAGGGATTATATGGCCTTCCGCCATGAATGGGAACAGGATGAAGTGTTCTTTTGTCTCTGACATTGTGCTGTCTGTGTTTGGATGCCAAGAATCAGAAACTAGTGATGCATTCTTCTCAACCAAGAGTGTGATCTATTAATAGGAAGGGGAACATCAAGCAATTGAGTGGGTCGTTGGGGAACGAACCTGAAAACATTATTACCATCTTAGTTAGGTGGATGAAATCTAGATTACTTTTTGTTTCTTAAACACTTGATCTATATCAAGAAACAGTGGCCCCTGCACGCAATTGGGATGAAAATCAAACTTTTAAAACCTATGGTCCTATGGGTTTAAATGCGAGAGGATGGAACTGGAGGGAGTAGCGGGAAGAGTGCAGAGAATATGGGTACCTATCTACTGTCCATTTATTACTTAATAGTGTTTTTATTTTTTTATTATCTTATTTTAAGTATTTTTTTAACATCTTTAATTATTAAGAAAAAATTAAAAAAATATAATTTTATTAATAATCACTTCCTTAACCTTTAATAAAATAAAAAATTTAAAAAAAATTAAATATAAAAAAAGTAATAAATAGGTAGTAAAAGGGTAATAAGTACCCTATCCTTTTCCAGAGAATATATAACTTTGTAGGGTGGCTTGGCTATTCCTTTCCGAGTGGGGTTACACTGTTGCACCACTCTTACCGCTGGGTGTACCACCCCATTTCTTTTTTTAAAAATATTTTTTAAATACATTTAAAGATTTAAAAAAAATTACACTAATATATTTAAAATCACTAAGTAAAAAAAAAATTGACCGGCAGTCAAATAGAAGTGTCAAATAGAGTGAGCATAGTAATATTTTTCTTCCTTTATAGCTAGGAAAGCGCAAAAATGCGGTAGCTTTCAAGCCAAAATATTATTGGTTCATTTAGATATTGAAATTTAAATGAAATATTATTAGAATATTATGTTTTAATAATATTATTATTTTGATATTTGAAAAAATTAAATTATTTATTATATTTTTTGCAGAAATTTAAAAAAATTATAATGATAAGAAGAAACACTTTCACTATCCAAACAAGACTTTAATTTGACTTGTTAATATATATATATATATCTTTCGAATAATAATAATAAAAAGTGGTGGGGCAATAATTCTTAGATTACTCTTATATGAATTAAGATGTACTTGATACTATGCACAAAGTTGAATATGGATTCGCCCTATACTATTAGTATTAACCAGTTAAAGATTTCTTGAATTTCTTAGTTCTACTTCCGTCTAAGCTATAACTTAAATTCGATTTAAGACAATTGCTCTCTCCTAACTTTTCTATTGCGAACAAATATAATATATATAGATATATATATATATTTATATATATATATATGCACCTTTAATCATTGTCATCTCTTTATCAAAAAAAGAAGAATCAAAAAAGAATTCTGATCAATGCCCTTTATATAAATACATGAGATTCAAACTTTAATAATTTCTTCAATAATAATTCTTCACATCAATCACTATTTACTGCTATACCCCACATCTTATGAATAAATAAAAAATAAAAAATTATCAAGTGTAGAGTATGAAGATGAATTATGACTAATACATAACAAAACTCTTAAATGTGAATTATATGTATTACAACCCGAATTAAAAATAAAATAACTCAAAGGAGTAATATTAATTATTATAATCCATGACTTGAGTTGAATAAAAAAAAATTAAGAGGCATGAGTTTGGTGCCTCTTAATTTGAATCGTACCTGAAAAATTAAAGGACCCATTGAAAAATCAAACAAAAATTTTTAATTCACTAGTACTGCCATCTCTTAATTAATCCCAAATTTAAGAAGATTTAACTAAATAACTGAAGATGGGCCCGTTTGGATATGCACTTGGTCTTAGTTTATCTTAACATTCAAATATTACTCAACCACATTCCTAATACAACCCAATAAAACTATCCAAAGAGTTTTCAAAAACGCTGACGTGGCAAAGAAAAAAGTTGCTCTGCTAGGGTTTTGAAAATGGCCGCCAAGGCCCCCCTTGCAGAGGGGGTCCTCCCTTCAGGCATCTGTTCCTTTGTAGATCTGCTTCAATCAACCCCTCAGCCCCTTCCAGAGGTGGAAATAGCTATGAGGACCCCAAAAATAATTGATGAAGAAATTTGTTTTCTCTTCTCTAGGGAGGAAATCGACAAAGCTGCTTCATCATTCAGATTTTCTATGGTCATAAAATTCCTTCAAAAGAGGCCCTCTTTAGATATAATTAGAGTCTTCACCCGTGCAAGATGGGGACTCTCTGGTACGTGTCTGGTATCTTCGATGAGGAAATCTCAGAATGTTTTTGTTAGAATGACAAATGAAGAAGATTTCAACAAGGCTTTTTCAAGAGAATCTTGTGAAATGGAGGGGGTCCCTTACCGAGCTTTTCAATGGACGCCAGAGTTCAATGAAGAGTCCGAACCTCCTTTGGTTCCTGTTTGGGTGTTTTTGCCAGGCCTGTCGCTGCACTTCTACCATAAATCCATGCTTAAAATCCTCACGGCAGGGATAGGAAAATTTATCCGAAAAGACAACTCAACAAAGTGTGTCACACGCACTGATGGGGCTCGATTTTGCGTTGAGATGGACGCCTCCAAAGCCCCCCTACAGTCCTTTTGGATCGGTAACCCAAGGAGGTCTTCAAGCCGACTACAAGATGTGGTCTATGAGACTTTGCCGGCCTACTGCATTATGTGCAATCTACAGGGCCACAACCAAAAAACTTGTAGGAAAAAAGGGAAAAACTTGAACAAGGCCGAAGACGAGGAAGCTTGCAAATTCACTAAACAAGAGTACCGCATTAAGCAAAAGGCCACAATACTGATAGAAGATGGGAAAGGGGAACATGATCATCAACTCGAAATGCAACGGGAAGAGAACGAAGGGGCAAAGGTGGAACTATCGGAGGAGGACAGGGATCTGGGCGAGAGATTTCACGAAGTGGAGCAATCGGAAGCATCTGCTGAAGATCCAATTCGCTCCATGCCAAGATCAGACCCAGTAGTCCACCCTGTTGAAGACACAATGGAAAATCAGAAGGAAGAAGAGCATTCTCCGACCCCTTAGTGCGTTAAATCCACATATCCCGTGACGAATCAACAAGAGGGAAGCAAATCCTTACCCATTCCAGCTACTGAGGAAGAATCATGGGAAATTCCTCTACGAAGACTGAAGAAGCACTCGAAGAAGTCACGGTTCAAGGACCCAGCACCATTCATCAATGCAGAACAAGCGTATGAGGCGGATGGGTCTTCGGAAATAGAGGAATTCTCTGAATCAAGAGATGTGTCGGTGCCCTCTGTGCCGCACGATACCGCCCTGCAAAAAGAAAAGGAAAGTGAAAGAGAAAGGTGGGTAAGTGTTGATAAACGGGGAATGATAAATAAAAAACAAACTATGCATGAAAGAATGGAGGGGAGGTGTTGTTCTCTATCGGATCAAGAAAGTGAGAGGGACAGCCTAAAGGAAGATATGCGCAAGGATTACTCCACAGAGGTTGAGCAGCCCAGAAATCTAGTGAAGAAACTTCAGAAAAGGTGCTCTATCAGGGTGGTAACTCGCCCTTCTAAATTTGATTTATGATTAAACCTATTATGTTTTGGAATATTCGGGGGGTAGGAACTTCGATTATAAGACTGAAAAAAATCATAAAACAATATAGGCCTAATATAATAGCTTTGGCTGAACCTTTTTTGTTAGAGGAGAGAATCCCATCTCTCTTGGGTAAATTTTGTTGCAATTCTTTTGTTACTAATGAGGTGCAGGGTAGCAAAATTTGGCTGCTGTGGAAATCGGAAGTCTCGATACAATGGGTGGTAAGCTCAAACCAGTATATCACTGTAAAGGTTGAGGAGAATGGTCAGAACTACCTTCTTTCCATTATTTATGCGAAATGTAATCAAATAGAAAGAAGAATGCTTTGGGCGGATTTGGAGACTACGGTGCCGGCTAGCTGTCCGTGGATTCTCTGTGGGGATTTTAACATCATCAAAGACGATTCAGAAAGGAAAAGGGGTCGGCCTCGACCTTTCTCTGCCATGGAAGATTTCAATCAGTGCATCCAAGCTTGTGGTCTGATAGACATGTGCTCCAAAGGCAAAAGCATGACTTGGTGCAATGGTCAAGGCGGTTTAGCTCGCAGCTGGGCCAGGTTAGATAGATGTTTTATTGATACTAATTTTCTCAATTCTTTCTCTAATGCTTTTTACCAGGTACTGGAGCGTACTACTTCGGACCATGCTCCTCTGATTATACAGATGGGGGCGGATCCCTTCAGGTATGGCCCTAGTCCCTTTCGCTTTCAGTCTATGTGGACTGATCACCCCGAGTTTTATACCTTCGTGGAGAGGGTGTGGGAGAGGGAAAGACCTGGCTATGGTTTAGTCAACTTGTCCTCTCAATTGAAAAGGGTTAAAATGGCCCTAAAAGACTGGAATAAAAGTGTTTTTGGTAAGACTGATGTTATGATAAAAGAGTTAGAGGATCGCATTGGTAAATTGGATAAGCGTCTTCAAACCTCTTTTAATGCCGAGGACGAGCTTGAACTCTTAAAATCCAAGTTGGAGCTCTCAACTTGGATGGGTAGAGAAAATACTCGGCTGGCCCATATGTCCAAAAAAAACTGGCTTAAAGATGGGGACCAAAACTCTAAATTCTTTCATGCTTATTTGAAGGCCAAGAACCACAATAGAGTGCAGAATATGTGTTTGTCTGATGGCACTGTTTTACAAACCCCTCTTGACATCCAGAACTCCGCGGCTGATCATTTTCAAAAGTTTTTAGGCCAAAGCAATCCCCGAGCCCTGCCGGACTTGAGTGATCTGGTCTCCCCCATCATTACGACTGAGGAAAACCTCGCTATTTGTAAAGCCCCGACCATAGAGGAAGTTAAGGATGCCCTCTTTACCATCCCCATTGAGAGTAGCCCTGGGCCAGATGGTTTTGGTTCTGGTTTTTTCAGAGCTTGCTGGGATCTGTTAAAGATGATCTTTTAGCAGCTATCGTGGATTTTTTTCAGAACCATTTTCTTCCTAGGAGTTTTACTGCCTCGTTTATCGTGTTAATCCCTAAGGTGGAAAAGCCTTCTGGCCTCGATAAATTTCGACCTATTAGCCTGTGCTTTGTGGTTTACAAGATCTGTTCTAAAATTATTGTGACAGGCATGACTAATTTGCTCTCCAGAATGATCTCGCAGGAACAAGGGGCCTTTATTCCTGGTTGCAGCATATTCGAAAACATTAGTTTAACTTAGGAAATGGCCCACTCCATCCACAGGAAATCAATGGGGGGCAATGTTCTGATTATACTTGACATGTCTAAGGCTTATGACTGTGTGGAATGGAATTTTCTTTTACACGTCCTTAAAAGTTTTGGGTTCTCGCATGAAGCCTGCAACCTGATCAAAGCATGCATATCCTCGCCTTGGTACTCGATCATGATGAATGGTACCACAAAAGGCTTCTTCAAAGGAGAGAGGGGTCTTAGACAAGGTGATCCCTTATTCCCTTACCTTTTTATAATTATGCAAGAAGTGCTATCTCGTCTTCTTAAGAAATGCTTTGGGGCTGGTAAAATTGGTCATTTTACTCAAGCCAGAGGGACCCCCCTGATTTCACATCTCATGTATGCAGACGATATTGTTATTTTTGCCAATGGGGGAAGGAGATCCTTGAAAGATCTGATGGAGGTTCTAACCAAATACGAGGCCTGGACCGGACAGGTCCTCAACAAAGAGAAAAGTGCTATCTTTTTCTCTAAAAGAATTCTGGCCTCCAGGAAACACTCCCTCCTCCGCCTTACAGGCTTTACGGAGGGTCTATTTCCGTTCCAGTATTTAGGGGTGCCCATTGTGGATGGCAAATTGAAGGCTAGTGATTTTGGAGTTTTGTTGGGCAAAGTGAAAAACAAGGTTGCAGGCTGGAAGATGAAAATGCTTTCTGCTGGTGGCAGAACTATCCTCTTACGTCATGTTTTAGCCAGTATGGCCACCCATCTCCTTGTCGTTCTTAATGTCCCCAAAGTGGTGATTCGCAGCTTGAATAAGATGCTGAGTTCTTTCTTTTGGGGTGAATCCGAAGGCAAAGGTAGTAGGAAATGGATCTCCTGGAGACACATCTGTACCCCCACCGAAGAGGGTGGGTTGGGGATAAGGAATTTTGTGGATGTCCAAAAAGCCTTACATATGAAACTTGTCTGGAATCTTATAAAGGGTAATTCTCTTTGGGCTAACTTCTTTCGAAGCATGTATGTTAAAGACAATCATCTATCTCTCCTGAAGCTTGACAAAGGGACCCATTTCTGGAAATCGATAGTTCGTAGCATACCTGAGGTCCTTAATAATTCTAAATGGATAGTGAGAGAGGGTAACATTTTGTTTTGGTATGACAATTGGGATATAGAAGGCCCCCTCACCGATCTTTTTCCAGTGACCACTCACCATTCTCGCAAGATTAAGGACTGCCGTATTGAGAATGGATGGGATATTCCTCTCCTGAATAGTTTAGTGGGTCATCAGAAGGCGAATGATCTTTGCGATTTTTTGGCTAGACGCAAGGACGGTCAAGACATCCTGGTTTGGTTGAAAGATAAGGAAGGTAAATTTGCTACTAAAAGTGCTTGGGACTGTATAAGGATTCGGGCACCTCCTTTACCTTGGGCCCAGTGGATCTGGCATACCAACCTCCCCAAAAAAATTTCCATCATGATGTGGAAGGCCACTAATAATTGCCTAAGTGTTGATGAAAAGATAAAGATGGTGGGCGTCTCGATGGCATCCAAATGTAATTGTTGCCAAATGGGGCACAACGAGGACTTGAATCATGTGCTATGCACGGGGGATCTTGCCAGACAAGTCTGGCGTCTCGTAGCTACTCAAGCAGGTGTTCACATGTCTCATTTCCTCACTTGGAAGGATCAAACTAATTTCTGGTTTCGTCGTGCGGGTAAGTCCTCCCAAGTGCGCATTATATTTGGCCTTCTTCCTTCTATTATTTCTTGGAAACTTTGGGAGAGTCGTTGTAAAGCCCGGTATGAGGACAAAGGTTACACCGCTCAATCGGTTTGGCACACCACTAAAATTTGGCTTCGCTGCATCATGGATCAGATCATGAAAGTGTCCTCTGTTTCCAGCAAGGATAGAGATATTTTAAAACGTTTGAATATCCCTGTTATACCACCGAAGCCTAAGCGGGTCAGAGTGGTAAAATGGACTCGGCCTAATCAAGGTTGGGTCAAGCTTAATATTGACGGCAGTAGCCTTGGGAACCCTGGCCCCTCTGGTGCGGGGGGTATTATTCGAGATGCGAACGGTAGTCTAATCCAGGCTTATTCGGTCTCTCTGGGTTCAGGTACTAATAACTTTGCTGAACTTAGAAGCATGTTGGAAGGAGTTCGCAGATGTTATTCTCTTGGCTTCCGCCAAGTTCAAATTGAGACTCACTCCCAATTGCTGGTCAACTGGATTATCAAGGAGGTTTGCCACATCTGGTATTTAGAAGATTTTTGGGAAGAACTGCATGATTATCTTAACATGATGGACTACACCGTGAGCCATATATTTCGTGAAGGAAATGCAGTGGCGGATTTTCTAGCAAAATGTGGGGCTGAAGGCGCCAACTCTTACTGGTCAAATAACCAGAGTTCGCCCAGCAGGTTGAGAGGGCTCCTGCGCATGGACAAAATGGGTTTGCCCCAGCTACGTGTTATATAAGGTTTGTGTTTGGTTTTCATTTGTGGTTTCTTTATGCTCATCCATTGTGCTTGGCTTTGTCTTTGTCTTTGTCTTTCCCTTGCAGGTGACAACACTATTAGTCTTGTCATTTCTTTTTTGGTTGTCTGTATGGTCGTTGAATTGGATCTAAAAAGGTTTATGCATTACGTCTTGTTGGCATTAAAGTATCCCTTTTTAACGTCTGGGTTCTGGTATTAATGTATCCCTCAGGCATTGTTTTTTGTAACCACGGTTTTCCTCCGCCACAAGTGAGGGCTATTAATAAACTTGAGGTCCCGTCCTCTTTTTTTTTTTTTTTTTTTTTTTTATATTACTCAAATATAAATATTTTTTAATTTCTCTTACCTAGTTTTTCATTTAATCATTACTAATTATTATAAGTTTTTCAAACTTCCATATAAAAAATAAAAATAAAAATTTTCAAATTTTAAAACAAAAATTATATTAAAAAATTATATTTGAACAATATTTGAACTTTATAATATTTTTATTCAACTTTTTTCTCCCTTATCCAAAAACCAATAAAAATCTTAACTCAAACTATTTTATTACTATTCACAATCATTGAGCTACTATTCACAGATTTCTCATCTCATTTAACTATCTAAATGAGGTCTAGTACAGTTTTGAGTTGCTAGAAGATTAATAACATTCCTAAAATAAAATATCCTAAATAAATTAGTGTGAGCACAAGGACCTCTTTTTTGGCGGTTCCCTAGCTGAACTGCCAAATGTATGACCCTAATGAACCACCCTCCGTCGGGAAATTAAGTAAAAGCTAACTCTTCTTATCATTAAAAACTCTTGGCCACAGACCGTAACTAGTACCACAAACCACAACCACATTACAAAAAATGGGAGAACCGTTGGGTTTGTCAAGGAGATTAATCTCTTAAAAGAATTCTCCTCCTAATCTCATTCTTTTTTTCTTTTATTTTTTATTCTAAGCAAGCTTGCATATATTAATAAAAAGTGATACAGACATCTAAGAAGGGTCTTTCCCACTGTCAACACAAAATAGTACTAGGAATTGTCTCTAACGGAATGCTACCAAATAAAGAGTTTGTAGCTGCCCATTGTGAAATTGAATGCGCAAATTGATTTTGAGATCGATCTATTTTGTTAAAGCTCTAGCCATTGTGAAATTGCAAAGTGTTTGCAATATCAACCGTGATTGATGTTATTTGCCAGATCTGCTCCTTATTTTAAATAGAAGAAATCACCAACTGAGAGTCTCCAGCTAAAGAGATGGATAGATAGTTGAGATGTTCCGCCATTCTAAGAGCCAACTTTGCCGCTAGTGCTTCTGCAATCATCGGGGTTTTAGTGACATTTTTCCCAATCCAGATTTCAATAACTTCCCCTTTGGAGTTTCTGCTCACTGCTGAAGCCAGAGAGAAGGAGTTTTTAATTGTTGCATCGAAAGATATGCAGATTTGGTTTGTAAGAGGTTTTTCCCATTCTTTTGCCACTTTAGTGTTGATCTTTTCTTTCTATGCCTGTAGATTTTCTTGATAAAAGAGATTTGGTTGTTGTGATAAGCTGTGGAGAGAGAGCTCCTTATGATTGTGGACTTGGTCATTTCAGAGTCGCCAGATGAAGTCCAGAATGAGACCAGCAAAAATTTTGAATGGGTGTTCTTCTTAGTTGGTAAGGCCGAGTTTTTGCTTAGGATGTAGAATGAACTAAAACCAATCCGTCATTGAGTTTATCGAGAGGTTGGAGAGATTTAAAGGCCATCTACTGTGACTCCAGAGTATTCTTGTTATGGGGCATTCAATGAAAAAGTGAAAGAGTGTCTCTTCTTTTTCATCACAAAGTGGACAGTTTATGGAAGGAATGGTTGGAATAAATCTTTTAAAGCGTTCTCTTGTTGGTAGAATATCCCAAAGTATCTTCCATAGAAGGAGTTTAAGGCGGTCATGGATCTTGAGATTCCAGATTTTCCTCCATGGGATATCCTGGATTGCTTCTCTGGTAGAGTTTGCAATATTTGATGCAAGGTGGTTGGTGCTTTTAATTGAGAATTTCCCATCTTGGGTTTTGGTCCAAATGGGGCAATCCAGAATTTGTGAGGAATTTGGCAATGGAATTTTTAGAATCTCATTTATACTTTCTTGTTAAAAAAGAGAAGTTAACAATGGGAGATTCCAAGATCTATCATTCTGGATAATCAGGTCTGAGACCTTAAGGGTAGTCGAGAGGTCAGCTTTATGGGTTAGAGGGAAAGGCTTGAAATTTTTTAGTGTTGGAATCCAAGGGTCAAGCCAAGCTCTTACAATTAAACCATTTACAATTTTGAAACATGTACCTTTTTCCAACAATGGTCTGGTCTTCAAGATGCCTTTCCTGAGACTCGAGTCAGTTATCTTTTTGGTTGCCAGTTCAAAGATGCTAGATTTCAAATATTTCTTGGATAATAGCTTGTGCCAAATACTATTATTTGGTTGGCTTATTTTCCATCCTGTCTTCGATAGCAATGCTACATTCATGTTTCCCATCAGACATAATCCCAGTCCTCCATTTTCTTTTGGTTGGCAAATAGTTTTCCATGATTTTAAGCAGACCTTGTGCTTTTGATTTTTTGATTTTTTTCCACCAAAAATTTTTGAAACTAGCATCTAGTTGCTTACAAATTGCTTTTGGAAGCATATGCGTTGCCATTTTATAGGTGGGCATGGCGCTTGATATGGTTCTTATAAGCATAATTCTACCGGCTTGAGAAAGCATTTTTTATTTCCAACCATCCAGCCTTTTATTCATCTTCCCTAGCATTTCTTTGTAGTCCTCTTTCCTAGATCGATCAAAAGTTGTCAGCATTCCCAAATATTTTATTTTTGAAGTTGACTCTTTGTATGGCATATTCTCTGAGATTATTGTTCTTGTTGCTTGACTGGTATTTTGGGTAATGAAGATAAACGATTTGCTTTTATTTATGCGCTAGCCTGACCATGCTTGGTATTTCTCTAAAGAATGATTGATCGCTTGAATTGATTTTTCCTTTGATTTCGCAAAGATAATTAAATCATCTACAAAAAGAAGGTGAGAAATAGGGGGACTATCTCTACTGATTTTGATACCTTCCAGTTTTTGCAAAGCTTCTGATTTAGCCAATAGTCTTAAGAGTACCTCCGTACACAGAATAAACAAGAAAGGTGAGATAGGGTCACTTTGCCGGAGTCGCCTTTGTGCTCTGAAGAAACCTTTGGGGAGCCATTGATGAGAATAGAGAATGATGTCGTTGAAATGCATTCCTTTATGAGATTTATCCAAGTGGAGTTGAAACCCAAAACTCTCATGACAGCAAAAAGGAAATTCCATTCAATGAAGTCAAAAGATTTTTCCTTGTCTAGCTTTAAAGCCAGCTGTCTTTTTCTCCCTTTGTGGTGCTTTATGTGATGGAACATCTCGTGAGCAATTATGGAATTTTTCTTGATGTTACGACTAGGAACAAAGGCTGTTTGGAAAGGGGAGATTATAGTTGGGAGGGTTTTTTCCAGCCAGTTTGAGAGGATTTTTGTGATGACTTTATAAATGACAATGGTCAGGCTTATAGGTTGGAAGTGTTGAGCGCCAACTGGGCTTACTATTTTTGGAATAAGAGCTATGTGGGTGTGGTTTATTTGTTTCAAAAGTTTCCCACTTCTAAAAAATTTTTGAACAACCGTAACCACATCCCTTTTGATAATATGCCAGTAATGTTTGTAAAAAAGAGTTGTCATCCCATTTGGACCTGGAACTTTATGGTTTGGGATTTGTTTGGGTGCTCCATAAATCTTAGTTTCCGAGGGCATAGCTATTAGGAATTGATTTTCATCCTCTGAGATCTGTCTTTCAAAAAGATTATCGAGGTGCTCTGGGAAAGTAGGATTTGTTGAGGTGTAAATGGATTTGAAATAATCTATGAAAGTAGATTCAATAACATCTTGATCCATTGTCCAGTTACCTAGGCACAATTTGATTAAGTCGATTCCGTTTCTTCTTCGACAGATTGTTGTTGACAAATGGTAAAACTTTGTGTTCAGGTCAGTTGTGGTGAGCCAGTTGATTCTTGACTTTTGTCTCCAAAGAGTTTCCTCATTTTTGAGTTGTTCTTGAAGCTTGAAGTAAAGAAATTTCTCTCACTGCAAGCTCAATGGGTTCAATGGGTTGTTCTGCAGACTACTGAGCTCTGCCTCGAGATGCTGGATATTGATTCATTTTTATTCCAGTATTTGAGAGCTTTTTTTGTTTCCTTGATTTTACTGCATAGAATAAAACTTGGATTCCCATGGACTTGATAGGGCCATGCTTCTTGAATCATAACATTGCTGAGTGGTTCTCGGGTCTAGAATTCCTCGAATTTAAAAAGAGAGAGATTCTTCTTTATCTTCATAGTGTTGAGCATGAGAGGATTGTGATCCGAAGTTGAGGAAATTATGTGTTGGATAGTGGCGTCTGGGAAGAGTAGACGCCATTTTGCATTTGCTATACCCCGATCCAGCCTTTCTCTTATCATCGCTCTTCCAATCCGATTATTTGTCCATGTGAAGGTGGGTCCCAATAAACCAATGTCGATAAGACCATGAGAGTCCATTAAGCATTTTAAGCCACCTATGGATGAGGAGGATGGATACTGGTCTACCACCATACTTGTCTTGTTGGCCTAATAAGTCATTGAAATCGTCTATACAGAGCCAAGGACCAATAAAGGAGCTGTGAGTTGAGTGCAAATGGGTCCAGAAATTTACTTTTTGTTGCCATTGTGCTGAAGCATAAACAAAAGTTACTAGCCAAGGATAATTGGGAGGATCAGAATAAACCAAAATAGAAATAGAATTAGCATAAGCATTAGTATGGGCCGGTTCAATATCCACACCTGGTCACCATAATAACAAAAGACCTCATTTCTTTCCCGAAGCAGGGACATGTACAGAATGGTGAAAACCTAGTCTATTTACAATAATAGAGGTGTTATCATTCGACACTATAGTTTTCGACAGAAAGATATTATCTGGGGGCGGGCTAGACCCCTGCAATTCCATACCAAAGATTTCATGGGATGCATGAAGGCATGGTAGAGCCCGCCTCGTTAGCTTTCTTGGATTTTTCTGACACAGATGCCTTTGGTGTAATTCTGCTGTATGGTTTGGATCTTGCAGCTTCCTTTGTTTTTTTAATTTTCCTTGAAGACTTTGATTTAAAAGATAGTAACATAATTGCCGCTTCTTTCTCCTCATCTTCAGTAACTTTAACTAAAGTCCCTAACTGTGAATATTCTACCCCAGAAATTTTCTGCACTTTTTTATCTTGATGAGTTTGCTTCCTAGACACAAAGAGGAGCTGATTTTTTCAGTGGAGTTTCCAAGTCAGAAGATGGAATTAGCGTGATAGAGCTTTCTGAAGAGAAGTGAGAGAGGTCATGGGCTAGGGGACCATCCTGAGCAGAGATATTATTTTTTGCCACAAAATGTGTGGTAGGCCCTGGCTTCTTTGGAACAAACTGGTCGCATGGGACAACAGGTGACGCACTCAGCTAAACCGAGTGATAAGTAATTGAGGGCATGAATTTTAGATAAGTTCCTCTTCGGAACGGGTAAGCCGTTCTGAGGTTATAAACGGCAGCAAATGAAATGTTCACACGTCAGCGGCTTTCACTTTAATTTCATGATCCGCATTATAGGGTAGTAAAATGAAATCCATAGAAAACGTTTGTTTCCCCTACACTCCCTCCCTGAGTCCCCACTACCCACCACGCACGCGAGACCTCCTCTGCACTCCACATTGCCGCCCATCCATCACAACCCATCTCAAGCCGTCGCAGCCAGCTAGAGATCTCCAGCCTTCACTAGTCGCAGCCCAGCCCGAGGAACCCCTCCAGCTCGTCGCACCTGTCTCAGGCCGTCGCACCTATCTCAGGCCGTCACACCTGTCTCAGGCCGTCGCACCTGTCCAGCTCGTCACACCTGTCGCAAGCCGTCGCACCTGTCCAGCCCGTCGCAGGCCGTCGCACGATGGTTTGTATTTTCAGAGCATAGTAGTTTTTTTTTTTTTTTTTGACTTCCTGTGTTTCAACAATGTGGTATTTTGATGTTATGCATTTAGATTGAGGTTAATGAGAGAAATTGTTCTTTGAATTCCTGTGTTTAAACAATGAGAGACCATATATTAACAATGTCATGCGGTTAATGAGAGAAATTGTTCTTTGAATTCCTGTGTTTAAACAATGAGAGACCATATATTAACAATGTCATGCGGTTAATGAGAGAAATTGTTATTGTCCATTTCCAAAGGATGATCATAACTTTTTGGGTTAATGAGAGAAACTGTTTTTGACTTCCTGGTATTTTATTTTCCATGAAACTGTTTTGGCAATTAATCTTTTTCCATTAAAAGGATGATCATAACTCTGTAGGACTTGAATTTTCAACTGAATTTTCTCATTTGATGTTGTCATGCTGTTTATTTATTATTTCTATCTCATGCATGTTGTTTTATATTTATTTTTTTAAAAATTTTTCCCAACAACAACAAAAATCCCATGATTGGAGTGACTGACTTCTACCATTTAACTCGGGTCAATGTTTTATATTTTAATGAAGGATTTTTTGTCAAGTTCGGATAGTGATGATGCTGAGATAATGATGAGTAGAAATTGTCGAGAAGTTGAAGATGATAGTAATGAGGCAGAAATTGGAGTACAGCAATGTGATATAAATGTGCTACATGTGCCATATGTTGGAGATGGAATGAATGTGGTAGAGGGAGTGGATGTTGGAGATGGAGTGAATGTGGTAGAGGGAGTGGTGGAAGATCGAGTGAATGTGGAAGATGGAGATAATGTAAGAGATGAAGATGGAGTAAATACGACTTCACTTTTGAGTAGTGGTCATTTTGAGCTGTTTGTAGGGAAGGAGTTCGATGAGGTAGAAGACGCCCAAGCATTTTACAAGGCGTATGCAAGACGAAAAGGTTTTGCAATGAGGACCAACTATACTCGATTATCAAAAGAGGACAGAAAAGTAATTTTAGTAGAGTATGTTTGCTCAAGGGAGGGATTTCGGCGTGAAAGTCGGAAACAAAAAGAAAGAAAAATTCCTGAAACTGCTGAGACAAAGATTGGGTGTAAAGCAACGATGTGTATAAAAAAGGATGGTGAGAAGTGGAGAGTATTCAAGTTTGTCGCTGAACACAACCATGAGCTACTTACACCACGAAGTACTAGTTTGCTTCGTGGACATAGAGGAGTGACGCGTGTCCAAAAAAAACTCATTCTCACTTTGAATGAGTCAAGTGTACCAACAAGAAAAATAATGTCAGTGATGAGTAAAGAATTGGGTGGTGATTTTAATATTGGATGTATTGGTAAGGACGTCGAGAATTATTTGGGAAATAAAAGACGAAAATTGTTTGAAGAAGGAGATGCACAAAGGTTGTATGCCTACTTCCTTGATCGACAATGTAAAGAACCTAGATTTGTGTATTCAATGCAAGTTGATGAGAATGGATGTATGGGCAGTTGTTTTTGGGCGGATGCAAGATCAAGGGCTACATATCAATATTTTGGGGATATTGTCACCTTTGATGCGACGTACTTGACAAATATTTATAAAATGCCATTTGTGCCATTTTCAGGAGTTAACCATCATCACCAAACTATAATGTTTGGTTGTGCGTTGTTAGTTAATGAAACATCTGAATCCTATGTGTGGTTATTGAGAACATGGCAAGAGGCAATGCTTGGGCATGCCCCTTTAACCATAATTACTGATGATGACAAGGCGATGGCGAAGGCAATTGGTGAGGTACTCCCAAATACAACTCATAGGTTGTGTTTATGGCATATTTTACAAAAATTTTCAGAACATTTGGCACATGTATATAACAAGTTTCCGGACTTTCAATATGAGTTTCGTCATTGTATCCATGAGACAATAACGACTGATGAGTTTGAGCAGGAATGGAGTTCAATACTAGCGAAGTATGGTCTAGTAGATAATGATTGGCTGCAAAATCTTTACAAGCGAAGGGAGAAGTGGGTTCCGGCCTACTTGCGAACCACCTTTTGTGTCGGTATGTCAACAACTCAGATGAGTGAAAGCATGAATAAATTTTTTAAAGATTATATTCGTTTGAGCACGATGGTAAGTGACTTTGTGCATCAATACGAGAAAGCCTTAGATACACGTTATTTCAAGAAGAAAGAGAAGGACGTGCGAACAAAATCAACACGGGCAATTATGAAAACATTATGAAAAATTGAAGTAGATGCGGCATCAGTCTATACACGAAAGTCTTTTATGATATTTCAAGATGAGTTATTCAATAGCCAACGGTACAAATCAACCAAAGTTGACAAAAATGGTGAAAGTAAGATATACAGGGTCACACCGGATGACAAAGAGAAACCTACTTATTATGTGACCTTGGAGAGTGGAGAGTCGAAAGCAATATGTACATGTCATATGTTTGAGTTTATGGGAATTGTTTGTAGGCATATTCTATGTGTCCTTGGGAAAAAATCAAAATTAGATATGTTACTACATCATTACATTCTAGAAAGATAGAGCATCAATGCTAAGAGCCAGGCTCTTATTGACATACCAAATTCTAATGGAGTACCATTGACACAAGATTATCCAATTATGAGAAAAAGCAAGTTAATGATGCAATTCTACGATATTGCAGAACTTGGATCACAATCAATACATAAGTGTAACCATCTCTCTCTTGCCTTAGACAAGGTCCATAAGGAGTTGCTCTTAATGGAAGAAATTGAAGGACAAGAAATTGCAGCAAGTGGAAACATGTCACTAAATGATTCACAAATGTTAAGATCACAAGTTGTATCAAATTTTATACAAATTTTACAGGACCCTCCACGGGTGGCAACAAAAGGCCGACCAAAATCGTTGAAAGTAAAAAACCCAAAAGAAACTCAAACCTCGAAGAAAAGGCACTGTAGCATTTGCAAAACTGAGGGTCATGCTAAGAACAACTGTCCTTCAGTGAGGTTTGTTTACAAAGTTTTGAATTTTTTTTCTTTTAATCACTCCATAAATAATTGGTTATGATTTATTATCTTTTATGTAGGAATCTTGGAAATACAACTGGGAACAAGACTCAAAGCTTGGATTTGTCGCTTCAAACAACTATGGGTCATGCTAAGACCAACTCTCCTTCAGTGAGGTTGGTCTAAAGTTTAGAAATTTAGTCATGTGGTTCATGTGTGTTTTAATCACTACCATTATATTATCTTATGATTTATTATCTTTTATGTAAGGATCTTGGAAATACAAGTGGAAACATATCTCAAAGCTTGGATCCATCGCTTCAAACATGAGGTTGGTTGGAGTTTAAGTTGGTGCTTCAAACGTGATGATGTTGTTTTTAAAATATTCTAAGTTTGGTTGTAATTGTTTTTTTTTTTTCTTTTTTGTTACAGTTTATATCATTGAATTGTGCTTCAAACGTTAAGATACGGCTTGGGTGAAGTTTCCGGATTGGTGGAGGACTGCGGTGATGGCTCAATTAATGGAGCATGTTAATGTTATGAACTAATGGAAATGTTATGTATCATGTTAAAGTTGGGATGTTATGGAATCTTTCTTAATCTGATTTGTAATGGATTTGTTATGTCTATGTTATGGAAAAGTGGAAATATTGGAGATGGAGTTGTTATGTATATTTAGACTGAAAATAGACATAGATTTGTTATGTCTATGTTATGGAAAAGATATTCTCATTGGAAATGTTGGAGATGGAATTGTTATGTCTATTTAGACTGAAAATGTTATGTTTATGGAAATAGAGTTCTTACATAAGTTGATTATACATTTCAGATTGAGCATCATTAGATTTCTTACAATTTTCAGAGCTTGCACAATTTTCAGATTGAGCATCATTTACAATTCAGATTATGCACAATTTTCAGATTAAGCAACATAATATTTACACAATATATTTCCCAAATTACATTCCAAAAGCTTCATTACATTCAAAAAGTATCATTACATTCCAAAAGCTTCATTACATTCCAGATTATGCAATACATTTCAGATTGAGCAGCATAACATTTACATTCCAATAAGTACCATTACATTCCAATAAGGACCATTACATTGGCCGATATACACAATTGTTAATAGGATACAAAATGATTACAATCTAAATAACAACAAAACATAACCATGATAATAATAAAACTTTCTTATACTTTTTCTCCATAGCGGTAAATTTGGCTTCTCCAGTCATTACACATTCTTAGTTTATTATGTCATTCCTTCTTTGAGCTAGTTCCAACGTCATCTTGCAACATGTGTTTAGTTCCATTTCAAGATCAATCCATTGAAAAAATTCACATTGCTTATTGATCTTATAATTTCTTATAATTGTAAAAGCGCCTGCCAAAACTGGTAGGCTTGCCCGAAATCCTTAGCTTGGATGGAATCCCACAATAGCAAAATGGTGTCTGCATCCAAGAACTTGAACTGGTATTGCTGTCATCGTATTTCACCATTACTTGAGTTTTCACGTTACTGACAAAAAACAGTACAATAAATCAAGTATACTCACTCATACATTATTTTTATTACTTCCTGTGACATAATACCAAAATACAGAAACTATACAAGCATGAATACAAACTGTGAAAGTTGGAAACAAATTCAGTATTATGCTAGACAGATTGGGCAACAGATTCATAAACTAGTCCATACAACAGATTTAGCAAAACTCAGAAGCAAAATAGATTGCATATTCGTGGCAACCTATAGAAGCAAAACTAGGCCATACAACAGATTCAGCAAAAATCAAGAATTTAACTTTAAAACCTATACAATTGCATATTCATGGTGCAGAATTTAACTTTAAAACCTATACAATTGTTACAAGCATTATGCCATTTAACTGACCTCAGTAACTTGCCAAGTAACGACATGTTCAATAGCAAAATGGAGATAAGCCTTATAGATTTATAGAAGTGTGTTAAATATATTACATACAAGTATGTAAGAAAAATGTAGAAGAATACACTTACTAATTAGGACTATATGATGTAAAATCTCCACACTTGTTCTGCAATACCAAGTTCAAAGGGGCAGCGAAATAAATGATTCACAATTAGCAAAAATTCATTCCTGAACATGAAAATGATTAAATCAAAGCCTGAACATTATACTTGGAGCAAATATTTTCATGGAAATGTAAACAACTCACGAAAATCGCACACGAAAGCAAGCTAGTAAACCCACAAAAATCGGTGACCAAAAACTCACGAAAATCGATTCTGGCGTGCGTTTTCCCATGAAAATCGGTTCGGATAGCAATCCATTAAACCCAGAAACATTCGATTCTGGGGTAATGTTTCTGGGTTTTCCTCCGATTTACCTACGGAGAGAGAGAGAGAGAGAGAGAGAGAGAGAGAGAGAGAAAGAGGGGATGGGGCTAGGGCTAGGGCTCGACGGGAGGGAAGAAAGGGGTGGGGTTGTGGCTCGACGGGATGGAAGGATGGGCTACGGCTAGGGCTCGACAGATTGTGGCTCGACGGGTTGTGGGTCGACTGGATGGAAGGAGGGGCTAGGGCTTGGCTCGGAAGCAGTCGTTCTTGAGGGAGAGGGAGAGAGTTCCAGGAAAGGAATGAAATGCACACGGGGGAGAAAACATTTCAGCCGAATCTGTTGTACCGCGACCACACAATAGTTAAATGGAGCACCTGGGTGTAATAATCGTATTGGATGCCTTTTTTGAGAGTAGAACGGTGGTGCCCTGTGAGAAGATATTTCCATTTTAGATCCTTCGGTTTTGTACCCAGCGGGCTTAGTGCATTAAAAGGTGGGTCTGACTTCCAAATGGTGCTTCGAGTCATACCTTCCAAGCACTCGGCAGAAGTTCATTTGGGCTTTGAGTGCCTTTGGATTTTACGTGGGCTTCGGGCCCAGTTGTGACAAAGAAATCTTGCTGCGCCTGTTTTGAGTTATATTCATCAGCCAACGAAGGACCCGAAAGAGTAGTTTGCACAAAGAAATCCTGCTGCATCTTAAGCCAACGAGATACCCAGTGTTCAGTTACAGGGAGAGTGAAGCACTTTGATTCCAGTCCGTCCATGTGAAGTTGTTGTGGATCGATTGATTGAGGGACATGTGAATTCTAAGTGATTGATGGGGAAATATTCAGTGGAGGGGAAATAACTCTCGAATTCAATGTGGGTTTTCCTGTTGGTGGAGTACCATTAATTTCTATCAAGGAATTAGTGTATTCTACAGTAGGAGAGTTCATCCCCACCATCCAAACCGAGGGTTTTTTGCTCCCTGGTTCGCCGCTGCCTTGGGCTGAAGAGATCGGTGGAGACGCCGATAATGGTTCCACTTTCCTCTGCCTGTCCGAGTCTCTGAAGGTGAGTATTTCATTTCTTGAAATTCTTGAAACGCCGCTTGCATCTGCTTGGATTTTGAGTATGTAATTTTTTGGAATTAGGCTTGAGATTAGCTCAGATGACAAATCTACCTTGATCGGTTGTTTCGGGAGGTTGAGAACTTTTGAATTTTCTCGATGAAACCAATTATTTTCCAACTCTCCTCTAACGTAAGAGTTACCCCTCAAGGAGGGACTTCCCTTTTCTAAGACGGCTTTTCCTTTTCCCATATAAGTCTACCGTTTGAGGTTCTACCATTTTTTCATTCAGAGGGAACATCGGTAGAATAAGTGCAGACGAACCAAAACCCCTGCTTTCCAACATTTCAGTGTCTGAATGAGTGGTTTCTTGGCTCCTCCCTTCTTCTGGAAAGTGATCCATAGAGAGTCTAGGGACCCTTGCTTGAACACGGTGAATAGGATTAACTATCATGAAAATGGGGGATTTCGCACGTAGCCAAAGCCCAAATGGCATCTGTTCTGGGGTGGGATTTAGAGAGTTACAGAATGTTTGGGAATGCCCAATCTTACCACAAGCATATTATAAATCAGATAGGCGTTTATATTTACATGAAACCCAAGTGTCGAAATTGTAGTCCCTTGGTTCCCAGAGTCTTGCTTTAGGGGCTTTGTAATGTCAATGTCTACCTTAATTCTGACAAATTTCTTACAGGCTAAACCAAACAGGGGATCCACATCCACTCCTAGATAAGTTCCAAGAGCATTCCCTATTTTAGAAGCATTTTCCTCTGTCATATGATTTTTGGTGAGCCCATGGATTTGGATATGGAAAGGTGATGTATTGAGACGAATTTCTTTCCATGTGAATTCTGCAGGACAATTTTTTAGAATGAGGAGATGCCCTTTGAAGTTCCAAGGAATTTGATCCAGAATTCTCTTTTTGTCCCCAGCATTTTGGAATGTAAAGAGAAAAAGATTAGCATCAAGATCTTCAATGTGGAACTTACTAAGGGAGCTCCAAGCAACTCTAAAAGAGGCATCTAGGGAAATTTTGTTTAGAGGACGAGTAGCAACTATTCTTCCTATGAGTGCTAGTTCAGGATCACCATTGGATGGTTCTGGTGTGAGGTTTAAACCTTCCCAAGAGAGGGCCTTAGTTTGGTGTATCAGCTTCTCCATATCCATGGTGGAGATTTGTGGGTAATTTGTGAGTAAGGAGTTTGAGATTTGTGGAAAGAGATGCAGTAAGGTTTAGCATCTACCAAGAGATGTAGTATGTATTAGCACATACGAAGAGGTGCAGAGAGAACTCTAGGAGAGAGAGCGGGCATGTGAAAGATCTTCGTACACGAGTTTCCTAATCTTATTCATAAGGTACATAAAAGTGTCAATTTTTATGGGCACAATCTTATTAGATGCATTACGGCTCACACTATTTTCATATGGTTTTCAAGTCGAGAACTCTTGCGACTCATATTTGACACCCTATGTTTAAACACAGACTCACATCAATCCATCTCAAACAAATTATTTATAGAATACTTTATTTTTTCAACTTTTCATGAAAAAGTTAAACACATCCCAACGACTTATTTCAGACATTTAAGCACATATCTCAATATATTTATATTCAAACGTATCTTAATGGAACCTATAAAATATTATTATTCAAATATCAACTCAAATTATCTGAGACCAGCTTGGCATCCAAACGCAACTTAATCTCTTATTGTTCATGTAATTACTTTTGTTGAAAAATAATAATAATAATAATAATAATAATAATAAGCAATGAACAATGACAAAGCAACCATAACTACAGTAGTGAATCGTGATGCAGTAGTAATACTCAAGTATAGAACACAAGGAAAATAAAACCATGTGAACCAGTTATCTAACACAATATTAGATTAACCCTAGGGTTCACTAGCTCAAGTGGTAAGAATTTTGGTTTTGTTGGTATATTTCCTTTGAAGTCTAAAATCCGAATCTTATTTTTAGTATAAATGATTTTTAGGGTCGGATTCAAAATATTAATTTTTACTAATTTGAAAATATCAGTTTTTATAATTTGGGATGGAAAGTGCAAAATCCTTTGATAAAATGTAAGGATAAGATATGAGTATTTTATGTGTTATTTTTGTATTAAAACAAAAAATTATTATAATATGGTTCCCCCCCACCCCGCGGTAGGGACTATACCAAACTCTGCCTTTACAAGTCGGCTCAATTTGTGTGGGGGTTATTTTGACAGTTGCTGCAACAACTGTCATCAGTCTTCCGCAAAAGCCGCAAAGGAATGTATAATAGGACAATGCTACATCCCCGCTGGTAGCTCCCGCGGGAGTGTAGTATTATATTTTTATATGTTTTTTTTTTAAGTTATTTTTTATATAGATTTTTTGATCGCTTTTAAATATGTAAAAAAAATAAAATAAACTTAGAACATCATTAAAAAATACTTTTATAATTAGAAGGTAAAAAAAAAATCCTTAAAAAATACTTCCTTAATCACTAAGTAAAATAAAAAATTATATTACTTCATAATTAAGGAAGTATTTTTTAATAATATTATAAAATTTTTATTTTTTAAAATATTTAAAATTTTAAAAAAATTATATAAAAAAAACTTTAAAAAACACACAAAACAAATATATGCTAATCCCGGCGGGAGATCTAGTATTTTCCATGTATAATAATGGCATGACAGCAATGAGTGGTAGTTTTTTTTTCTTTCAAACCATGAAACCTTGCATTAAAATAGTAGTCCATTACATAAAACAAAAGACATAAGGCAAAATCAAAACGTAACAGAGAAAGACCAAATTACAAAACGAGTGGGTCCTTGCCACTGTGGAATTCCAACAAGCAATCTGGAATCTTGATGATAGGAATATCTCCAAAGAAATTATTTGAAGATGCCCATTGCACTAGTGTATGTGCGCACTGGTTCGGGGCCCGATGTATTTTGACTGCCTCCCACTTAACAAATCTGTTGAGCATTACTTTTATATCCCTTATCCTTCCTTCAATGGTCCAGTTTGAGATTTGATGATGAGAATTATTTAAAGCTAAGATTACCACCTGTGAGTCACCCTCAATGATGATATCAAGCCAATTTTTTTCTACTGCCATTTTAATACCTATGAAAGCTGCAAGCGCTTCACCTCCATTCGGATTACTCATGGGAGAAAAATCAACAATACAACCTACAATGTTACCTAAATGGTCTCTACAAACAGCAGCTACAGTACTACCAGACTCTCTCACGGCTACATCAAAGGATATGGATACCTGTCCAAAGGTAGGAGGGTTCCAAATAGGATTATTTTGAGAGAATTTTAAGACCCAAGCATTCCTATGCTCCTGATAGATTTTTAAAGTTCTAGCTACAAAAAGGTCAATATGGATGGGCAGAGAACCATGAGTTATTTGATTCCTATAAAACCAGACACAATCCATAGCTAGAATTGCAAACAATTGAAAATTTTGAGCTTCTTGCGGCTGAAATTGAAACTTGACAGAAGGGTCTAAGATAATCCTAATCCAATTGGAGATATCATGACCTGCTAAAGTTTCAATGTTTAAAGGCCAAGGAGATTGCCTCCAAATAATTCTAAAGTAAGAACATCCTAGAAAAAGATGAGAAGTAGTTTCCTTAGCCGATTGACAAATAGGAGAGAGAGCTTGTTCATTACTAAGAGAAAGACACGGCTTTAGCAAAGATCTAGTAGGAAGAATCTTGCTCAAAATTTTCCAGATAAGAAGCTTTAGCCAATCCTGTACCTTGAGTGACCAAATCCTTTTCCACAAGTGAGGGAGGGGATCATTATTATGAAGCAATGAGTGGTAGTTAGGATAGAGTCTATACTATAACTTTTAATATATTTATATATATATATGTTTCTTGTAAATAATGAGTAATACTCATCATCTTAATTTTTATCATCCTCTTATCATTTTATAATATTTCATAAATAATACATCTGTTTGTAAGATTAATTTTATTGTAAAATAAATATGACGTATCATATGAGTTAACGTTAATTTATGAATATTTTTACGAGATTTCTGTCTAACTTTTGTATTGTTTTTTCTTATTATCTTAGTATTTGAACTTTTTTAGCCTTTTAAGTTATATACTATAAAAAAGTATTTCTCTTCGTAACAAATAAAAATAAAAAGGATAATGTTTAGGTTTCCTACCGATTCAATTATTTTTTTATTTTTACTTAATAATTCAAGAAATTTTTTAATGATGTTGTAAATTTTTAAAAAAAATATATATATTTAAGGGTTTAAAATAATATATGAAAAAAAAAGCCATTCGGCCTTGTCGGTAGCATCAATCCAAAATAAAAAGCATTCCTACAATATATAAAACGATTGAATTACAACTATGAGAAAACTTGGTAACCGGTCAATCCGATATTCTCTAATAAACAGCCCTCCAATCTTAAAGAGCCACATATGCCGTTTATTTTACACCTGATGAGACCCCCTACACCCGATGAGACCCCATACATACACAGCCCTCACTTCTTCTGCTTCCCTTCCATCCCCTCCGTCCCATTCCCCAACGAAAACATCCCATTCTCATTCGGCACAATCAAGTCCTGAAGATACATCACCCCAACTCTTGATTTTTCAAACACCCACGAGGACGAGTCATCCATAGTACCATCGGTCCATTTCAAAATTGAAGGGGCGGACGGATTCAGCTTCTTGTCCTGGAGATCGATGCACCAGAGAGAAGCCAGCTCGAGGGCTGAGGGGTACCCAGAGAACCCTTCAACCGGATCGCGATCGTGTGAGGCAGACAAGGAGCAGCTGCCGTGGGCGTCCGAATCGCACTCCTGGCACAGCAGCAGGTCATCTGTGGCGCAGCGAACCGAGACCAACTCCGAGCTACAGTTTGTACAGAAGAGTGCGTCCCAATCGCACTCTTGAATTATGCTTTAATGTTTTGTTCATCAATGAAGACCCTCAAGTCACACATTTAACCAAATAATCTCTCTTTTATCTGTAATAATTCTAAAAAAAATTCCTTTTGATCTTACATCTATTAAAAGAATGAAGCTTTTTGGTGAGTGTTATTAGCTATAGTGTATTTTTAGAATACAAATATGGGGAGAGAGATTTGTGATCTAGATCTTGAACTCAATCTATGGATGTATATCTGCAAGCGTTATATATGTAAGTGGGGTTTTGAAATTCTCTGGGAAATAAGTTATGAGAGAGAGAGAGAGAGAGAGAAGGGGGGGATGGAGATCTTCTTTGTTGGGGCTTTCTACCAATCTCCCATGTGAACGAGTGTAGAGTAAATTTGGTGTAATTTCTAAGGTGGCAGCATACGAGTGGAGGGCTGTTATTTGGAGAAAGACGGACCAACCGCTTAGAAGCGGTTCTCTACAACCATTTTACATCTCCGTATTATATGAAGAGAACCGCTTCTAAGCGGTTAGTCCGATAAGACTTGAATAACAACCCTCTACTTAGGTCTTGACACCTCAGCAGATGCAGTAAACTCACGATAGACTTGTGTGTATGGGATAGAAAGGGGCAGACTTCAACTCAGCGTACACGTGTTTGTGCTTCCTTCAGACTTCGTGACCGTGAGCTTCCACTCCGAGCAGACCTCCACCGCCAGCATTCACTGCCACCAATCCACCACCACGCCTAGTAATTGTCCAGCTCCGTCGCCCCAAGCTCTTTGAAAACATGATATTCTCATATTTCTATTTGTCATTTTCTCATTATTTCTTCCCATGAAAACATGATGCAGCATTTGACGGTTGCGTTGTGAGGACAAGAAAAAGGAAAGGAAAATTTTCCCCTAAAGAATCCAAAATAATTCAAAACGAAGCACCTGACTTGATCGGTTTGTACTGATGTTGATAAAAGTTGTTCGATTTTATCCCTCCTCTTCTCCACTTGCGTTCTTGCTCTCAAGGTTTTATTATTTTTCTCGATCTTTCACTGCCTCCTAATTGGGTTATCCTAGTTATTTGTGTTCCCATTTTCTTTTCCTGCTTCGGATTTTGGGATAAGTCTAGCTTAAGGTTTACAGTATGAATGCCTATTTGTTTGTGAAATTCATGCCGGTTTTGTGGTGTTACAATTGAGTAGCGAAATTGGGATTAAAAATTGGTGTGGAGGGAGAGAGGTTCGATGAAGCGGCGATGAGGTGTTTGGCAGAGAAATGGAGGTTAGATCAGAGAGTATAGTATACAAGTGCACTACGATAAGCTATCGGCTCCAATGATTCCGAGGATGAGATTGCAGTTTTAGTTCATCCACGTGTGCTCGAGCATTGTGCTTTGGACATGCTTGGTTCAGCTGGTGGTGGTCTGGGAGCTATGGCATCCGCATTTGTTGGCTGGGATTACAAATTAAATATTGAGGGTAGCTCAGCTTTACGTCGAAGAGGTGCAATCGGTGCCGCCTCTTATACCTGCAAGTGAGTTCTTGAGACCCAAACCTTTAGTGCGAAAACCAGAGAGGATGAGGGGTTGCGAAATGTCTAGGGATTTTGGGAAAAGAGGAGGAACGCTTCAAATCTGATACAAGCCATTTTACAATTCATGGGATAGACCGCCTACGTGTCACCATCTGATTGGTGGGCTGTTATCTCCAAATAACAAGCCCGACCGGTCTACAGCTTTTTCTACTGCTGTAAGTTTTTTTTTTTTAATAATATTGTGATTTTTTTAATTTTTTTTAAAATATTTAAAAGTGTTAAAAAATATATGTATGAAAAAAAATCTTATAAATAACGGTAGCTCCCAGCAAGAGCTGTGAGCAGTGACAGTAGCATGATCCTTTTGTAAATTGAAATTTATTCTTAATTGGAAAAGCATGAATATTAAATTGGTCAATCGTAAAATAAGTTGTAAAAGAATTGCAAATATATCATTACTCAAAAATTCAAACTTTTTTCTTCCATTTCTTTTTTTTTTTTTATAGGAAATAGACATTATTTCATTCATTCTATAAGAAAGATACATCTATGACGACATTGTCTAAACTTCAGAGGCTCTCAAAAGAGAGTACCCCGCTCCAACCTCCACCCAACCACCAAACTCCATCCTCCAACGGAGGAGAAGTAACTACCAAACTCCATCCTCTAAATGAGGAGAAGTGTCCACCAAGCTCCATCCTCCAAAGGAGGAGAAGTATCCACCAAAGCTATGGACAAAAGTCCAATAGCCTATTTCACCTTATTTTTCTGAAAATTAAAACAACGAAACAAAACACCAACATCAAACATACCGACATAGAGTCGGAACTACAAATTCCTAACCCAAAACCCACTAAAACAAAACACTACAAACAAACACCAAACTCAACAACAGAAATGGAATAGACACACAAACAGGATTCGGTGGTGGCACGTGAAAGTCACGCGCCACTCTGGGAAGGAACCAAGCGGCCGGTCAAGGCAATGCTGGTGAAATGGGCCCTGAGCTACCGCACATGGCACCGGCGCGATATGATACACGATTTGCTCCAAATGGCACCCAAAGCCAGCGGTTGCAAGATCGGCGGGCAAGGGATCCCTCGGTGGTATGCGTGTAGAAAAATTCCATCGGAGAAGCTCGGATCGACTACCTCCCCTTTATTCGGCCGAAACCTGGAAAAAAAAAACACAAAACAAAACACAGAGAAACGTCGGAGACGATGGTAGAAGAGGGAGGAGAGGAAAGCAGAAAAGGAAGCCAAAGCTTCCCCTCCCCCCAACTATGATCGGCGAGCGAGTTTTGAGAAAGAGAGGGTCTGAGCAAGAGCGAGAGAGAAAAATTTCTTCCATTTCTTTTAGCTCTTAACAATACCTATGAAGAACTTTACACCTCAGAATCCATTCTTAAACATAAAACCCTAGCATCACCATGATCTTAACTCGGCTAGGACTGTGTGACCTCTACCTTTCCATGAACATATCCTCCTCCATGTAATAGGGATCAAAGCTTTTATTCTCTTCAACCCTTAAAATTCCCAAGGGAGGGTTGAGGGAAAAGGCAATCAAATGAAGCAACCATATGCACTTGGCTGCAACAAAGAACGCTTGAAGCAACTGCTCATGCCATGTCCTTGTCCAATTCAACATGGCAACAATGCAACTCTTTTCTTGTCACAAAATTTATTGAATTATTCACTGTAAAACCTAGTCCCCTTCCTCAATACCTCATTCGAACTTAGGTTCTTCAGTGCAACAAATGATGAGAATTGCTTTTGCCAATCTTGTTTGGGATCTAAGAACTTTGGCGTCCCACTCTTCTGATATACACAGTTCTCAAAGTCTTGGTAGAATGTCTAGTTTATGAAACCTTCCAAATGGTATTGTGAAGGGGGAAAATCCTTTATAGTGGGCCAAGAACAGGGCCCATCTTACAACCCAGATGTGAAGTCTGGGTTGGATCGGGCCAGAGACATGGGCCGGATTAGGACTTAGGTACACGATATGGGCTGGAACAAATAGTACACTTGGGACAAGGCTCAGGTATGATGCCCAGGGGTCAGATCCTGTTCACAACCGGAGGTAAGGTGGGAAGTGCAGGCGAGGCTAGAGTGGGAAGGAACCTGGCATACTAGGTGAAAAGACTTGCGGTGGTTTACACCCAACATTAATGGGAAGGCATGCTACATTCAATGCGGCCCAGGGCAGAAGGCATGCCTCATTCAATGTGGCCCAGAGCAGAAGGCATGCCGCATTCAATGCGGGCCAAGATCTGAGCAACACACAATAACCCTGAGCAGCTCATAGCTCAATGAGGTGAAGGCATAGGAGTAGCTCGGCGAATCGACAACACAAGCATATTATCTCCTGCTATGCAACACTCCACTATGGTGGAGACCAAGTCGGTAACTATAAATAAGGCACTACCAGCATCAAGCAAGGTAATCATTCACTACTATCTTATACTCACGTCTTGACTACTATTCATCATCTCCATCACCAATCACTGACTTAAGTGTCAAATGATCAATGGACCCGGAGGTCCCCCCCTTGTTTCCTGTGCAGGTGATTGCTCGTACATGGCCTGCGTGAAGTTGCCCAGGCCTGTGAAACACGTCGTCAACAATGGCGACGTCTTTGGGATCTTTGTTGTCCCGTAACTAACGTGTCCTTCATATGCCGACAACAACCCACTCTCAGCATTTGCAGTGTGAAGCGGCACAGTCCAAAACAATGGATGCAAGATTCAATGAACAAGCTAAACTAATACAAAAACTCATGACAGACATGGAGACCCTCCTGCAAGAAAATGCTGCCTTACGAAAGGATAGTGATGAACTCGAGGCAGACCAACAAAGTCATCACTTTGAGGTCCGTCCTCATCCCAACGTAACCGTTGCAGATGAAGAACGAAGTAGAGTCAACATGCAAATCCAGATAGAAGTGGCTAAACAAATAGGCCAGCCTTCCACGATAGATCAGCTTCTCACCAACGCTGAACTACCGTATAGTACTGAGATAATGGCAGTAGCAATACCTCCGAAATTTAAGTTCCTCAGATGGAAGCATATGACGAGTCAAAGAACTCGTAGAAAACCTAGAGATCTTCAAGGCCCACATGACTCTCAACGGCTTCCCAGTAAAGTAGCATGCAGAACTTTTCCCCTCACTCTGAAGGGAGCAACAGGAGCATGGTTTGGTTCCCTAAAACCTGGAACTTTAGATAGCTTCAACGAGCTGGCACGATTTTCTTAACATAGTTCATGGCCAGCCAAACAAGGAGGAGACCAGCAGCTTACCTTTTGACTGTTAAGCAAAGGGATGACGAGAGCCTCAAGTCATACATGTCCTGCTTTAACAGAGAACAAATGACAACAGATAACCAAGATGAGAAGATCACATTGGCCACCTTTTTAGGAGGGATCTGGTCCCCTTTATGACAGAGATCGCCCAAAAAACCCTGGCCACTCTGAGGGAGTTTATGGACCGTGCTGATGGTTACATAAACGGTGAAATACACTTTGGGCATTGATTGCCCCCAGGAAAAGTGACTTGGAGAGGGCAAACAAAAAGACTGCAGACCACCATAAGGGTTCGAGCCAAGGGACTACAAAAAGAGGGCTTAAGAAACTTAAGGCAAAAGAGAACAGGCCCGACAAGGAAAACCCGATCCCAGTATTCATTCTAACCTAACGGTCAAGACTAGGGGTGAATTCGGTCCGGTCTGAGGGAGTTTTGCAGACCAGACTGAATAGGCATAAGAATAGGTCCAATTCGGTCCGAGCCGGTCCAGTCGAACCTATTCGGTCCACCCAATACCTATTGGGCCAATAGCCCAATCAGATTTCCTATATTATTTTGGCCCAACAGTAAAAGCCTACTAACATTTTATCCAATTTACAGCTAGAAAATATCAAAAAAGAACTTGAAAGGAAAAGAAAAATAATCGTAAAAAAAAAAAAAAAAAATTATCCATATACAATAAATTTCAATAAAAGGGTTAACTACAAATAATAAAATTTGTCTATATCCATCCAAACAATTTAAATAAGGTTAAATCTAAAAATTATACTAGATAATGAAAGAAAATTGAAACATCACTTCAAGCAAATTTGAATTCTAAAAGAGAAAAAAAAAAAAAAAAACCATTCCCAACTCGCAAGCATAAATAATGAAAACTAAAAATTATATAGGTCCAAAAAACTAAAAAATTAAAATGTCTAAAAAAATAAAATTAAACATAACTCTCGTCTCTCAATATAAATTACAATTTAAATCAATACAAATTATACAATTATTATCCTGGCAGCTCCTAAGTCCTAGCCTCCTACATCTTTTGGCATGGCATACCTGCAAGGTTTTCATAGTACGCTGTAAAGTGTAAACAAAGCAATTATTAGCAAAAGTGAAAATTAAAAACTAATAAGCTAAAACAGATTTACCTCATTAACTTGCATTGGTTGTAGACATTGTATTTGATGCCTCCAGAATTATCACCTTCTTGAACTAGTTCTACACAATAAAGAAACAAAACAAATTAACTAAATTTATATAACATATAGTCTTATATATAATTATATATAAGTTATAAAATGAAGTAAGTAAGAAACATACCCAGCTGCCTATCAAAATCCTCCACCTCATCCATTAAAGTCCTAAGGCTGATGGGAGGAATGTCTTGCCCCTGTGTAGCCTATGTTGACTCAACATCATCTGTAGTAGAGTCTTGTGCAATAAATTCTGGAATAGAGTCCATCTAACAAAAAGAGAAAGCATGAGACCTTTGATTAGAAGCCAAACAGATGTATTTTTGCAGATATGGTGGACAATCATTTTTAAATAAAGTAATGGAACTTCAGTCAAGTAGAGAGTGAGGAAGTTATATAGTTGGTTGAGGATTGCCATAGTAATAACTAATAAGAAACCACCTCTCCTAATCAGTCTCTCTTTTAAGAGTAAAGATCACAGACGGTAGGTAATTTGATATAGGAGCATTTTTTTTAAGCAATAACACAAAGATAAATGCTATATATACATCTTTGTTCGACTCTTATAGTATTGTGCTGATTTGATAATTAAAAAAAAATGCAATATACCAATCACAACATCATCCAACTCAATTTGAAAAATTAAAAAAAAAAAAAAAAAACTGTTGAAAGTTTCTCATTTGTCCCTACCTTTTCCAACAAGACTACAAATATCAGTGATTCAGTATTCCATAACACGGCATTTTTCGCAGAGTAATGCTATTCTAATTCAACATCTTTTTATTTATCATCCTTGCATCACTAAATTCACTTCAAACATCACTAAATTCACTTCAAACATCACTAAATTCCTAGAAACATTCACTTCAAGCATTCACTAGTCGCATCGATAAATTCCTAAATTTCGGATTCAAGGAACCCCAAGCTAAAACCATCTACCAGATTTGAGATTTCAAACTTCAAAGTAATTTAAAAAACACCAAAAAAAAAAAAATTACCGTGAGGCCGAGGGTCTGTGCATCACTGCGTGGTAAACGGTGGCCACTGCGAGGCGAGAGACGAGAGACGAGAGACGGTGGCTTGGGTGAGACCGTGAGAGACGGTTGAGACTTGAGAGGCGAGAGAGTGTCAGGGCCTGAGGCAGAGAGTTGAGAGAGTTAGCTGAGAGCCTGAGAGACGAAAGAGTCGGTGACTCTGTGAGGCAGAGAGTTGAGACTCGAGAGAGTTAGCTGAGAGACGAGATGGGTGAGTGAGTCGGTGACGGCCACGGGGTGAGACAGTGAGGTCTGAGACAGGGTTTACGTTTATTGTTCTGAACTTTTGATTCTTGAACTTTTGGGAGACATCTTACGGCGCCGTTTTCCTTTTTCTTTTTCTTTTTTTCAATGTGGTGATTTTTTTATTTTTTTTTATTTTACAGTTTTACTGCGTGGTTCTTTTTTATTTATGGTTTGGAAAAAAAATAATTATAATTTATATATACTTGTAATACATTTAAATTATTTAATAGACTATGTCACTATAGTGATTTCACTGATTTAGTATTAGTTACAAACTTATAGTGATTTAGTATTATTATATAATATAGTAGACTATATAATAGTATAATATTATGCTATTAGTATAGTTATATATTAGTATTAGTTATAAACTTATAGTGATTTAGTCTTGCTATATAGTATAGTAGACTATATAATACTAATAGTATTAATATTTTACTATTACTAATTTACTATAGTTTATATTAGTATTCGTTACAAACTTATAGTGATTTAGTATTGATATATAATATAGTAGACTATATACTCGTGTTAATATTATACTATTAGTATAGTTATATATTAGTATTAGTTATAAACTTATAGTCATTAGTCATTAGTCATAGTGATATTAATAATTTAATACTATATATAGTTATAGACTTATAGATTTATAGACTATAGTGATTTCTTTATAATTAATAATTATAGACTATAATCTATAGTTATAGTGATTTAGTTTAGTTATCAATTTATAATTATATAATTATATTGATGATGTTACATTGTTAATTGTTACTAACTTAAAGAATGTGAATGTATTATAATTTATGATAGTATAATATTAATTGGTAATTACATATTTAAAATTTTATATTGTAAATGAGGATAGGTTAAATAAAAATTACATAATTTATTATATAATTATTATATAAAATAATATATTTATAAAAATAAAAATAATAAGAGTGGGGGTTCGATCGGTCTGGTCCAAGAATTCCCCAACCCGGAACCAGACTGAAGATCGGATTATCTTTAATCTATGGACCGAAACCGCCCATTTCATTTTTCTATCCGGTCCGTTCGATTTCTCCGGTCCGGACCGACCGTCTTATAGGCCTAGTCGAGACTGAGGAGAACTTGAACTTACGAGAAGAGCAAATACGAGATTCGTCTCGTCCTAAATACTGTTCCTTTTACAGGAGTAGTGGACACAATACACAAGATTGCTATACGAGGAAGAAAACATTTGAGGATCCGAAGATTCGAGTTGACCAATATGAAGATGAGAGGAACAAGCCACAACAAGACTACCATCCCTATTTTCGGAGAGACCAAAGTAGAATCCCCGTTTGGAGAAACCAGGTTCTGGTTCGTAGAAGTTATAGCCCAACTCGCAGGGGTCGAAACCCTACTCGGAGAAATGAAGAGAGCCCCGACAGAAGAAGAACCACGAACCCACGCGGAGAAAGTCCGTGTCAAAGAAACATGGGCAGAAAAAAACCCCCTATAGGTGAAATCAGCATAGCGAGAGGATATGACGGGGGACAACCTCCTCGGCATAGAAGGCCCATGCAAGAAGGGCCAGGTATGAGAAAGTATTCTCGGCTTACAAGTCATTCCCCCACAACAAGGATCAAGATGGAGAAGGCTTGTCACGCCTCCAAAATGATGCTTTGGTGGTATGTAATACCTAAATCCTACTACGTAGGTCCTTACATCATCTTATTAATTCTTAAGTTAAATATTTTGGGATAAAGATTTTTATTATTACTTTCAATTATTTTATTTTAAGATGAGTATGTCTTATTTTAAACTAAGATGAGTATGTTTTATTTTAAAATATGATTTATTTAAAATAAATCAAAGTATTATTTTTAAGACTTTGAAATATTTCTCTTAAGCCCTTTAATTTTATTTATTTAAGAAATGACCCAATTAATTTCTACCATTGGATTGGTAAGTGAAAAGTATTTTGAGGTGGATAGATCTCCACCATCCATTCCTTAGCTTGCAAGAGAAGCCTTGACTAAGACCAATTGACCCATTTTCCTCTTCCACCCGTAAGCTTCCAAGAGAAGCTTTTAATTCTTTTCCTCCAATCCCCCATCGTCCAGAGCCATCCTAAGCTTCCAAAGGAAGCCTTTAGCCTCACTTTCTACCTACTCATCGTCCAAAATAAGCCAACAAAAAGAAAGAAGAGAGAGAAAAAAAAAACTATTCTAAGGCTCCCCCCCCATACCGTTGATTTCACCCAAGAAAAAGAAATAAAAATTTCTTCTTCCATTCCAATAGCTAACCTTCCTCTTTCCTTCTTCTCTTTTCTTTTCATCTTCAAGAAACCAAAGTCCTTTATTTCCCTCAAGCTTGTGACTCCATGAAAATGGAGGAAGAAAAATATTTACTTCAAAGCTTGGAACTAAAACTTGATTTTATCTTCCAAATGATGAAATATTGAAGGTAATAAACTTTTGGTTCACCTTCTATGATTTTCATATGAATTTCGAATTTCTCCATTTCCTTATCCATTGATGTTTCGGTTTTGGGGTTTAAAGCAGTGTTATCAATTGGCTCTTCATTCACACGGTTGTCCCTCTATTTGGTCTCCACTTGTGTGTTGGAAGGGGCTAAGAGCTTAAGGTAAAAATTCTAAATTGACTTATTTATTTTAATGTGATTTTGGAGGCCCATTAAGTTGTTTTAACTTGTGTTTTAATTTGTTTAATTTCCTATATTGTAAATAAATATATATGCCCTGTTTTTGGCCTAAACCGCATGTTATTATAGTTGTTTTGCTATGTATTTTCCTACATTTCGAAAATGCTATGTTGATATTAAACTTGATTTAATCATAGATGATGATTATAGTGATTTTAAATTTATATATGTTGGTATCATGGGCCTTGTGTTGAGATTTGGTTGGTAATATATTTTTAGGATGCTAGAGGTTTGGTTTAGAGGTTTTGCTTGGTTCTATAATTTTATATCTTGCTTTAAAAGTATTAAGTGAGTAAATCATAAGCTTAAGTGTTTTAAAGTTTTAAAGTTTCTTAACGGGTAACTTTGTTATACTTTATGCTACTTTAATTTTATATAGGAGGTTTTATATAAACTAATTAAATATTGTTTATGTGAATGGGCTATAGTTTAGTTAGTTTATATATAAGAGATTAATCGTGCATAATGTATTATGATATGCAAAGCTATCCAAGTATTCCTAAGCCCATGTCATGCCATGTCTTGATGTAAAAATAGCCCATTTATGTTGTTCCTCATTGGTTAAATTCTACCAAACCCGAGAGTCCTAATATTGATAGGCTAACCTTTTTATAATGAGGGACTAAAAGTTGATTAAAGGGCATGTTCTCTAAGCTTGTTTAGCCTACTTGAGATGCATAAATCTATTTTAAAGCCCATTGTCGAGAATTCCAAATTTTATCTCCTAATGTCCATAACCCAAAGTGAGCTTGAATCAAAGAAACCTTGCTTGAAGCCTATGAATTATTAACTACTTTTCATGTAAGCTTTTAAAATAGCCTTTCTATGGATAGTTAGCATGTCTTAATACTTAAGTTATTTCTCTTATAAGTTGAGGTGAGGAGTAGTCATTTAGGTAATACTAAGTATAGAAGGGACGTTAGATTGTAATATCGTGACTTTTTCTTTTAAAGGGAGAGCTAAAGAATATTGTATGAGTATTAACACGCTTATGTTATTTATTGAAATAGGATCTATATTGATGATAGACGTATCGAGGGGCATAGAGGTAAGTAGGACCATGCTTCTTACACCATGCTCTCTTTATGAAAAAATATATCTCTCATTGCAAATGTTTCTCTAATGAAAAGAGTAAATGAATATAGTATGTATAGCCCTTTCTTGATAGCCCATATTAAATACCATATCGATTATAATTGTGTGTATGTGTATAAGGTAATGCAGGCATGTAGGATTCTAAGTCATGAGATTTTCATGCATGCTCTCTCAAGAAACTTATGATATTTCTTATATGTAGTATAGCATGAAAATGTATCATGTTCATGAAAATGCATATGCATTGAACTAAGAAAGATGATGAAAATGTTTAAATGCAAAGGAAAGGAAGGGAAGGGAACGCCTCATGTTTTATGCTTCAAGTGATGCTTTAAATGAGTTTTAAAATGTCCCTATGAACTGATGCTTTAAATGTCCTTGAGAACTGATGCTTTAAAATGTTCATAAGGAAACGTTTTAAAAGGTCCCTAAGAACGGACGTTTTAAAGGATGTCTTGAAGGATGATGTTAAGCCCATATTTTTAAATGGCGTTCAAGCTCATGCTTTTAAATAATCTTTATGCTCGTACTTTTAACGATGTTTAAACTCATGCTTTTAATTGAGGCTTAAGCTCATGCTTTTGAATGATGTTTATGCTCGTGCTTTTAAACAATGTTAAGCTCATGTTTTTAATGGTGTTTAAACTCATGTCTTTAAATGATGTTTAAGCTTAAGTTCATGCCTTTAAATGATGTTTAAGCTCATGCCTTTAGACGATGTGAAAGCTTTAAATGATATTTAAGCTCATTCTTTTAAACAAAGTTTAAGCTCACGCTTTTAAATAATGTTAACATTATGCTTTAAGTGACGTTCCTTTCCTATGAATAAACTGTTAAATGAAAATGATTGAAAAGGAAAAGACTGAACTGAATGAAGGAAATGAATGAAAGAACAAAAGAACGGAAAGGAAACGAATGTTTCAATGTATGAAAATACGTAACGGCCACATGAATGAAAAGAGGTACCCAATGAATGAATGGGCAGATTGCAATGCCAGGTAGTAGTATCTGGTAGTACACCTAGTGCTGCACCCTAATGGAATGGGATTCCAACCCGTAGCCACGGGCGAATCCATAGGTTTAAAAGACTGTTAACCCTAGCACGCGGGGCATAATAGTGTGTAATGGCCTATGAAAGTGGAAAGAAGTAATGCATAAAAAGCATGTTATGCATGAAAGATGAAAAGTATGAAAAGATGTAATGCATGAAAAGCATGTTATGCATGAAATGATGAAAAGCATGAAAGATGTTTATGCATGAAAGCCTAGTTATTTCTAAGAATGTTTATGCATGAAATATTAGCAAATGGTTATGTATGCATGTTTTTCAAAGGAAAAGAATAGATGCATGTTCGCTGCATAGTTTACTACTTACTGAGTATTAGACTCACTTTTGTTTTAAATATTTTAAACATCCAAGAAATGATGAAAAGGCTGGGGAGCAAGGCATTACTGCAAAGAGAGAGGTAGATGCTTAGTGTCTTCCCTGTTGGTGCAGAAAAAGAAAGGAAAAATATGCTAAGAATAGGTATGTACGTAGCGATTCCGCCCTTCTCGGGGCGGAGTTGTTACAAGCTTGGTATCAGCACAAATTGCTAACTATCGGACCAGAAGAGTGCTCATTGACAACGGCAGCTCGGCCGACGTCCTCTTCTGGGAGGCATTTACTAAAATGGGAATCACTCCCAATCGGTTGTGACCTGAACCTACCCCCCTCAAAGGCTTCACAGGAGACACAATCCAACCAATTGGAGCCATCACTCTATCCGTACTAACTAGGACCGCCCCTAAAACAGCGTCCCTTATGGTAGATTTCCTGGTGGTAAAAGCCCCCTCCTCATACAATGCAATTCTGGGATGGTCGTCCTTGAATTGGATGAAGGATGTGACCTCCACATATCATTTGAAGGTGAAGTTTCCGAACCTATTAGGGATAGGGAAAATGTGCGGCGAACAACAGACTGCAAGAGAATGCTACACTCGAGAGATGAAGTCTAAGGCGATAGCTATACAGGCCCTCGAGGAAGACTCGGGGAAGCAACCTCTCCTCTACCGCCGGCTCTGACAGAACTGGACATGGAAGTAAGGGACGAAGAAGCCCTAAGGTAGGTAGAGCCTAACGAGCCGTTAATTTTGAAATCAATGGATCCCGAAGAACCGGAAAGAACTATGCAAATGGGGTCTAAAATGTCCAGCGAACTGAACCAGTCCATGAAGCAACTACTCGTCGAACACCAAGATGTATTCGCCTGGTGCCATGAAAAGATGCCTGACATCAACGAGTCATTTATAGAGCACCGCCTTAGTGTGAATCCTGAGGCAAAAAGAATCAAACAAAAGCACCATAGCTTCAATGAGGAAAAGTATGTGAGCATTGCCGAAGAAGTGGATCGCCTGTTGGCCGCGGGACTCATTCGGGAGGTTCACTCTCCCGAATGGCATTCTAACGTCGTATTGGTCAAAAAAACAAGTGGGAAGTAGAGAATGTGCATAGACTTTGTCCTAAATATAGTTTTCCCCTCCCAAGAATAGACTTGATAGTGGACTCAACAGTTGGGCACACCCTGCTTAGCTTTATGGACTCATATTCCGGCTACAATCAGATCAGAATGAGCCGTGATGACAAGGAGAAAACTGCATTCATCACGGATCGAGGCCTCTATTGCAACAGAGCAATGTCATTTAGTCTAAAAAATGCAGGCACAACATATCAACGTCTAGTCAACCGAATGTTTAAAAACCAAATCAGGAGAAACATGGAAGTTTACATAGACGATCTTTTGGTTAAGAGCAAGAAATCAAAACAACACCTTGACGATCTCTGCAAAGCTTTCGCAGTGGTTGGAAAATATAAGATGAAGCTCAACCCTCAGAAGTGTGTTTTTGAAGTCGAATCAGGGAAGTTCTTGGGATTCATGGTCTCTGAGCACAGAATCGAGGCTAATCCTGAAAATATTAAAACTATTATGGATATGCCTCCACCATGGACAATCAACGACGTCCAGAGACTGGCAGGGAGGATAGCTGCCCTGAGCCACTTCATTGCAAAATCAACCGATCGGTACCACCCTTTCTTCAAAATTCTACGAAAAGCACAAGAATGGGATGAAGAGTGCAGAAAAGCCTTTAGCAAGCTAAAGGAATATCTGACCCATCCGCCCCTGTTCAGTCAAACCACGCCAGGAGAAGATTTGACTGCCTACCTAGCAGTATCGCCCAATGTGGTGTCCTCCATATTGACTTGAGTAGAAGAATGAATCCAATGGCCCATTTATTATATAAGCAGAGCCCTTCAGGGTGCAAAGGCCAAATACCCCCGGATGGAGATGCTACCATTCGCGTTAGTAATCACTGCCAGACAATTAAGGCCTTATTTTCAAGCTCATCCAATAAAAGTGCAAATTGATGTCCCCTTGAGAAAGATATTACAAAAACCTAACACATCTGGCTAGATGACTAACTGGGCAATCGAGCTAAGTGAACTCGAAAGAATGCCTTCCACGCACTGCAATTAAGGGGCAGGTATTGGCAGATTTCATAGCTGAGTTCTCGAACTTTTCAAAGGAGATAGTCATTATGCCCCAGGGCAAGCCTTGGCAGGTCTACGTTGACAATTCTTCCTATCAGATAGGGGGAGGAGTGGGAATACATATAATAACAAACTCAGGAGAGAAGCTTGACTACGCACTCAAGCTCGAATTCAAGGTCACCAACAATGAAGCTGAGTACAAAGCACTTTTGTCAGGACTAACCATTGCCAGATCATTGGGGGCTATTGAAGTTGAAGTAAAGGCTGATTCCCAAATAGTGGTAGGGCAAGTAACCAAACAATTCCTTACAAAAGGTTAAAATTTGAAAAGGTATCTCCAATGGGTAGGAGAAGAGTGTGATTTCTTCCAATACTCTTCCATTCATCAGATCCCGAAAGGAGAAAACCAGGAAGCAGATCAACTAGCTAAAGCTGCCTCAGGACAAGAAGAAGTGCCACTCCCGGATCACGTTGTAATTCGAACTATTGACATAGCAATAGTAGGGATTCGAATGTCCACTATCGAGGTCATACAACCTCCAGAATGGTCCACAGACATTCTAAAATTTCTTCAAAAGGGAGTCCTTCCAGATGACCGAGAGGAGGCCCGAAAAATTAGGAACCGAGAGACTCAATTCACTTTGGTAGAAGGAGTCCTGTACAAGAGAAGCTACACCAAGCCTCTATTAAGATGCATCTCTTCCAAACAAGCTCAGTAGGTGCTAGCAGAGATACACGAAGGAGTTTGCAGGAATCACGCTAGTGGAAGGGGATTAGCGGCACGAACTACTTGGGCAGGGTATTATTGGCCTAACTCTCACAAGGATGCCGACGAGTTCGCGAGAAAGTGTCTCAAGTGCCAGGAATACGCTCCTATTCCTCATTGCCCTCCCCCCACCCCCCCACCCCCCGGGAAAAACTCACTTCTTCCCGTGGCCCTTTGCGTAATGGGGATTAGACCTTATTGGCCCCCTCCTTACGGGCAAAGGGGGAGTAAAGTTTGTCGTGGTAGCAGTCGACTATTTCACAAAATAGGTGGAAGCAGAAGCACTAGCAACGATTACGACTCGAACAATTATGAATTTTCTCTGGATATCCATAATCTGCCGCTTCAAAATTCTCGAGAGCTCCGTATCGGACAATGGAAGGTAGTTCGAGTGCTCCCATTATTGAGAATGGTGCGCGGAGCTCAGAATCAAGACTAATTACTCTTCTCTAGGACATCTGCAAGCCAACGGACAAGTAAAAGCGGCCAACAAAAAGCTGCTCAACATCTTGAAGAAAAAGCTGGGAAGCCAAAAGAGGGAATGGGCCGAAGAACTTCCCAACACATTATGGGCATACCGAACGTCAGAAAGGACCCCAACAAGGAAAGCTCTCTTCTCCCCCGTCTATGGAACTGAGGCCATGATACTGGCTGAAGTGGCGATACTCACATATCACGTACAACATTTTGATCCAAATCGCAACGACGAGAGGCTGAGGGAAAATTAGGACTTCCTAGAAGAAAGGCGGGTGGAAGTAGTAAGCTGAATAGTAGCCAACAAATAGAGAGTTAAACAATATTTTAACAAACGAGTCCGACCCTGCAACTTTAAAGTGGGGGACATGATTTTAAAGCAAACAGGAGTTACTACTTAAGATGAAAGAAAACTAGGCCCCAAATAACAGTGACCGGGAGACCTGGCTCTTACCGACTAAAAAACCACAAAGGACATGAATTGCCACACCCATGGAATGCCGATCATCTAAGGAAGTATTTTGTATAGAAAGCCAACCTAGGCTCAAACAATATAAGCTTGGGATCTATTAAATTCCATGGACAAATCTCAAATATTGCATTGTTGTGTCTCCTACAAACAGCTAGGGCCAACCCACGAAGTATAAAGCACAGGAACCGAGCCATGAGCGTAGTCTAAATGACATGCCGAGCTTAGTGCAATGGTGTAGAACCAAATGCTTTGGTGAGGGAGCAGGACCCTCGGGCTCTGCCAACCTATAAGGGCCAACCCACAAAGTATAAAGCACAGGAACCGAGCCATGAGCTCTGACCTGCTAAGAGCTATTCTCAACGCAGTCTAAATGATATGCCAAGCTTTGTGCAATGGTATAGAACCGAATGCATTGGTGAGGGAGCAGGGCCCTCGACCTCTGCCAACCTATAAGGGCCAACCCATAAAATATAAAGCACAGGAACCGAGCCAGGAGCTGTGACCTACTAACAGCTATTCTCAACGCATTCGAAATGACTTGCCGACCTTCGTGCAATGGTGCAGAACAAATGTGTTGGTGAGGGAGCAAGCTGACTCACTCAAAAATGAGCAGCACAAAGGCTATCCCAAGTGCAGAAAGATGTCGCGTAATAATTAGGAATAAATTCCTAGATCATCTCCTCAGGGAAAGTTACTTAAAATCAAACCCATTTAAAATGGTGAAAATATTCACAAAGAGAAAATAAAAGTGGTGGTATGTGCAATGAATGGAAGAGTGCAACGGGAAAAAAAAAAAAAGGGGCACTAGTCATGGACTAGATTCATATTTTTGAATTTTTGAGTCTTGAAATGAAATGTAAAAGACTAACAAATTGAAATTAACAATCAAGGAATCAAGTAAGCTAAACAATCTTAATTAATCTGAAAATTAAATAAAAAAATAGAAATTATTTAAGTACTGATTAAGCTTTAATCAATCTAATATTCAATGGAACTAAGAGATTAATAAAACGAAGCTAAGAATTAAACTAGATTAGAAAGTAATTGACAAAATATGAACTGAAAATTAAAAAGCTCTAAATTCAAGATTCTAGGTTTCATCCTTGTATTCAAATCACAAATTTGTAAAATCAATCCATAGCAATTGTAGTCACTGTTAAACAAAAGCTTAAAAGAATAAGAAAAATAACTACATCAAACTTAAACATACTAAAAATAAAATATCCAAAATCAAATGATTCTAAATAAAAATGACAATAATACAATATAAAATTCAGACTATAATTAAATAGAGATTAAGGAAAGAAAAGAGCAAGCTAAATGAATGGAGATGAAGATGAAAAGCAGTGGAGGAGGCTGGAGAAGCTGCAGTTTGGCCCCGAGGTTCTTCAAGCCGCCACTGTGCTGTATGTGTCCTTTTCAGCGTGTGTCCAATTAAATCACAAGTTATAAAATTAAGTATAAACAATGCTATAAACCAATTTAAATCACAATTCGAATTTATTCATCTTAACCATTTTTTCATCTAAAACCAACAATAATGTAATGAAATAATTCAAATATATGGGTTCTAGATATATAAAATATGCAATAATTCAACTCAATCACACCCCCAACTATCATTTTGCTAATCCTTGAGCAAAATAGTGAAAATTAATTGAGATGAATATTGCATAAAGATCGAAATCCAAACAAAAGCAATCAGACACAATTCTAAATTCTCACAAAAGTGGCATGTTACTACTCAACCCCCAGGGGCTATACCCACCAATACTAACCATGATTTGTCATAGGATTTTTCAACCTTAAGATTAATCATTGCTTATTCTAACTACCTCAAAGGCTAATGGACTAACAGTTTTCACGTCAGCTCTGTTTTTAAAGGTTGAACACTCAACCCCCAAAGTCTTGGGTAACTATTTCTAGACCTTAATTTAGGAAAGCTCCATAAATCGCTTTCATCTCTTTTTTTCTTTCTTTTTTTTTTATTTTTTTGTTTTTTTGTTTTTTGTTTTTTTTTTTTTTAATTAAAAAGAGGCTCAGTAGTCCTGCAGTTTACTTTTCCTATGTTAAATCAATGAACAGTAAATTGAGGAACACTACAAATGTAAGCATGTGCAAAATGTCCTTCAAAACTTGCCATTCGTTTTACAAAAATCTCACTAAGTCTCATTTCAATGAGTATAGCATCCCGGTGTTTCAAGCTACACATCAACAAAATATGATGCATAAAAAATCATGCTCTGTGCTCAAGCTTGAAAATAAATCTTCACAAAATGATTCCACTCCACCAAGATGTTTAGATTTCACAAAATACTAGAAATAGAGTGTGTGTCAATCATACGTGTATCAATGCTCATCACATTAATGATTTTTTTTTAAAAAAAATCTATGCACACACGCTACCCCCCAACTAGTGAGAGACATGATCCTCAATGAATCGAACGAAAGAAAACAAAGTGCACAGGAATAAGTAAGCAACACAGACAACCAAACATGTGATATAAAATCAAAGCAAAACAACGAATAAATATAAAAGACAAAATGCAATTAAACAAAGTTGTAAAGGGGAAAAAGGTCAAAACACTTCTCTGGAATCGTGCACAAGTAAGATCTCTTCGTGTGGATCAAAGACCTTCAGAAACGGCTTTAGATGTTGTCCATTGACAGTGAAGCTATTGCTATTTTTCGGATTGACAATATCTACCGCGCTGTGAGGATGAACCTGCTTTACAATGTACGGCCCCTTACATCGAGATTTTGACTTCCTAGGAAAAAGATGCAGTCTTGAATTGTAGAGGAGCACTTTTTTATTAGGGACAAGATGTTTGTCATGGATCTTCTTGTCATGCAAGGCCTTCATTCACTCCTTTGCCAAGCGGGAATTGTTGTAGGCCTCTCTCTATTTCATTAATCTCAGAAATCACATCAACAACATGTACCTCTGACTCGTCGCAATCACCAGGCATCTTGCAAGTATTGAACACATTCATTTCTAATGTCATATTCTCGAATGTGAGTTTCAACACTCCACTTCGACAATTTATCAGTGCATTGGAGGTAGCAAGGAATGGGCACCCAAGGATGACAGGCGCCTGGTAAATAGTAGTGGCTGGCTGCTGCATATCAAAAACTACAAAATCCACTGGGTGGTAAAATTTGTCCACCTAGACCAGCACATTCTCAACAATACCCCTCGGCACCTTGACTGATCTGTTAGCTAACTGTAGCTTGATGGAGGTCTTTTTTAGCTCACCTAATCCTAACTGCTCATATACTAGAATGGTAGCAAGTTCACACTACTCCCTAAATCAAGTAGTGCTCTCCCAATGCGTGACTCACCAATCATAATGGAAATGTAGGGAGAGCTGGGATCTCCAAACTTCTGAGGAGTCTCACTCAATATCAATGCACTGACTTGCTCCGTTAGGAATGCTTTCTACTTTACATTCAACTTCCTCTTCACTGTGCACAAGTCCTTCAAAAATCTTGTATACGAAGGCACTTGTTGTATGGCATCCAAGAGTAGAATATTAATCTTTACTTGCTTGAAGATCTCCTGAATCTCACTGTGGTATTTGTTCTTTTTGCCAATTGCCAATCTCTGAGGATAGGGAACCACAGGTTGGTACCCCTGCTAGTTTCAGCATCTACACTCATAGGCTTCTTCGACACTGGTCTCACTACCTCTGGTTTTTTTTTAGTTTCATCAGTATCTATTACATCTTCAGGTGTAGGAGCAACTACCTGTGTGTAGGGGTGGAAATATGTGATACGACCCATTAACCCAACACGAACATGACACAATAAAAGCAGGTTAGGGTTTAGCCCTGACGGGTTTGGGTCAAAATGGATTGACCCGTTAAGACACGATTTCTTAACGGGTTGATAACGGGTCAACCCGTTATGACCTGTTAAAAAAGTTAAAGTTACAATTATACCCTTATACCTAAAAATAAAATTGTTGGGATTTTAATTTCGATAGTTTTATTGTTTGGATTGTAATTTTGAACTTGTAGTTAGTTTTATATTTTTTTATAGATATTATGATTTTAACATTTATATAAAATTATGTTAAACTTAATTAGGTCAAACAGGTTAATTTCGGATTTGTTCAACCTATTTACATAAACGAGTCAAAACGGGTTAACACAACATGACCTGTTATGTTAACGGGTCGGGTTAGGGTTTGACACAATAAGCTTAACGGGTCGAGTTAGGATTGACCTATATAGTATAATATACATGTCTTAACACGACCCGTTAACACGATTTGACACCCCTACCTGTGTGTCCATAGTCATCTCTGGTTGGGGAACTTCATTTCCACTTCTCAAAGTAAGAACGGCTTTCGCTGTCTCAAAAACCTCCACTAAGACATTATGTACTTGCTATTGTTGTTTTCGGTATACTTGAGGATTAAACTGAGGCTGTGCTGGAAATTTCCCTTTCTCTTGAGTGCTCAATGTCGTGTTTATTTTATTGATGGTGCTCCGCAAGTCATTTATGGCCTGACTGTTCTGATTGTTTATGGTGGCCTGAACCTCCATGAATTGCTGAAGTCATGTATTGGCCATCTGTTTCATACTGTCATCTAGAGACTTCTTCGCAGATGATTGAGGCTGAGAACTTTGTGCAGCTACGTGAGGCTGCAATCCTGAAGGTGCTACAATAGGATAGCTCTGAGAACTCTGATATGGCTGATACTAGTGCTAAGGAGCAGCCTGATGAAATGGCTGCTGAGAAGGTGGAGGAGACCGGCTAGGCTAATCATTCATCTATGAGAAATTTGAGTGATTCCTCCACCCCGGATTATATATATTGGAGAAAGGCTGATTCTGTGCTCTGTTAACCCAATTCGCTGATTGCATCTATTAAAACCCACTCTCCTGAAATACTAGCATAATTGGGCAGTCCTGGGTCTTGTGGTTTGAATCAGCACATAAAGAGCATGCCTCTATTGTTTTCATAGCCTTCACCTTGTCCATCTCCATAACCTCCAGTCTTCGAGTTAATGCAGCTATTTGGGCTTGAACGTCAGTGTCCTCATTAAGCTCATATCTACCCCCACCAGCAATAGTCCTCAGTGGTTGTGCTATCAATCAAACTCGATCAGTCCGAATGTTCCATTGTTGGGTGCTCTCGACAAGATAGTCAAACTGGAAGATTCTGATGATTCTTCTTCTACCCACACTGAAAATGCATATGCTCATACATCCCTAAACACAAACACCTCTCATGCAAACCCCATGTCCTGATACTTGAATCTCGGTGATCCTGGAAACCCTTTTTGCTTAGACAACAGCGAAAACCCTGCTATTATTCCAGTCACCGACTCACTCACCACCAACAATTATACAACCTGGTCCCGTGCTAAAAACAAGCTCGGTTTCATCAAAGGCACCATCCTACAGCCTGCCAACCTAGAGGATCCACTCTTTGAGCTCCAGGAATGTTGCAACGACATGGTGGTGTCGTGGATCCAGAATTCCATCAGCCCCTCAATCAAATCCAATGTCATATTTGTTGATGATGCCCGTGAGATTTGGCTTGATCTTCAGGATCGGTTTTCTCAACAGAATGGACCTCAGATTTTCCAGCTTAAGAAAACCCTAACCAACCTTCTCCAAGAACACAATTCAGTAAGTGTCTATTATCGTAAGCTAAAAACACTTCGCGATGAGCTTTCAATTTATGACCCAATTTCTATTTGCAATTGTAGAACTATGAAAACGCTCTTAGACCGTTACCAACGTGATTGCGTGTTTCAATTTCTCATGAGTTTGCATAATTCATATTCTAATGTTCGTGACCAGATCATGCTTTTAGATCCTTTACCCTCTGTCACTAAGGTATTCTCCTTAATACAACAACAAGAATGACAACACCAAACGATATCCAACATCCCATCCCCTGAGTCCATGGCCTTTGTCATTAAGAAACCCTTTTCCCCTTCAAAATTCCCTCCCCATTCCAGGCCTACTCCAAAGAAGGAATGTCCCTATTGTAGCCACTGCAAAATACCAGGACATTCACTTGAAAAATGTTTCAAAGTTGGTAATACTGAGGCACCTGTGTACTCTCACTGTCATTTGTCTAGATACATAGTTGAAAAAGGCTACAAATTGCGTGGCTATCCACCAGGTCACAAAAGTTTCAGCAAACCTCAAAGCCTTGGAGTTTTTGCTAATTAGTCAAGATTTGCCCCTGCTTCTGAACCTGAGGATATCAATGATGAAATAGTGGGTTTGACTAAGTCTCAGTATCAGCAACTAATGGCCTTACTTTAGCCAAGGGAGTCTCCAACTACTGCTCAGCATTCTGCTAATCAGATTCAGTTCAATTCCAAACCTCCTTCGACTTCTAGCTTATCTAGTATTCCCTTTTGTTTATCTACCTACACACACAAACCACTAAAAATAAGCAAGACCACTTGGATTATAAATACAAGGGCAACAGACCACATGGTTTGTTGCACCTTTTTTCTCACAACCATCGTAGCACAAGTTTCTTATTCTGTAAAATTGCCAAATGGGAACGAAGTTCCTGTCACACACACTGGTATTATCCAATTAACAAAATCAATCTCCCTAAAAGAGGTTCTATGCGTGTCATCCTTCACTTTTAATCTTCTTTCAGCCAAGAAACTCGCTGCCTCTCTCAACATATAAATTGACACCGAAGGCCCCAACTGTCTCTTGGATTGTTGATACTTTGGAAACAGACTGGAATTTTTTTATCTGAGAAAACCAAATATATATATTATATATAAGGGCATGACACAAACACAATATATATTAATATAGGAAACTGTTAGGGCTAGGTGGTCCCGAGAGTTTGTTGAAAATGTAAAATGTAATTTTTTTTTTTTTTTTTGTATGTTATTTTAAGTTTTTTTAAAATTCTTTTAAATATTTAAAAAAATTCACAAATTTATTAAAAAATAATTTCTTAATCGAAAATAAATAAATAAAATTCAAATCATAAAAAACTTTAATTATTCCATGGCTTAAGCATTTTTCATTCATATATATATATATATATAGAGCGGTGCTACTCTGTCGCTTACAGTGCATCGCTCAGCCTTATCGCTAGTTCAAAATTCTCTTTTTATTTTTCTTCAATTTTTTATCATTTTAAAATGCTTTTAAAAAATATAAAAAAAATATCAATACACTAATAGTCACTTCTTTAACTATTAAGTAAAATAAATAAATAAATAAAATGCATGAGGTGTCAAAATGAGAAGGCAAATAGAGTAGACAAAGTAGCATTTTCCTAAATATATATATAGACTGCTTTTGTGCCACAGCCCATACTACTCTTTCCTTCAAATCTTTATATCTATATAGAGAAATGATTTCCTCGTACAAAAAATTTATAAAAGTAAATTTATAAAATGATATGTCTTGAATTAATAAATTAGATTATAAAATTACTTTTCTTATAAAGTAAATCTAATGTATCATATGAAATTATATCAATTTGTGAATTTATTTTTCTAAAATCTTTTAATAGTTGTAGCACTTCTTATATATAAATATATATATTTATATATATACTTAGAGTAATACTACCAAGTCCAATACATATTGAAAAAAAAAAAAAGAAGTTTTTAACACTTTCGTGATAGGGTCCATTTTTTAAAGAAGAACTATGCAAAATTTGTAAATTTTAAACTTGTATATATCATTATTCATATATGTATATATACATACATATGTGTGTGTCTGCACGTGTATCCAAGTAGATCTCAAACTTGTTGTTCTTTTTTTTTATGTTATTTTTTTTAGAGAAATATTTTAGACACAAAATAATTATATAAAAGTAAATTCACAACTGATGTAATACGTCAGATTATAAAATTACGTGAAAAGTAGATTTAACGGATTCCATAAAACCACATCAATTTGTAAATTTATTTTTGTGTAATTTCTTATATAGCCCCTTTTTTTCTATTTTTTTATAACATGTTGTTGTTGTTTTGGCTATAGCTTTCATGAGTTAGTTCTCTTCACACCTACTTGATCACGGATCTGATCTTTTCTTCGCATGGATTTTTCTCTAACTACTCTAGCGTTCCATCTCATTTCCTTCATCACCAACACAATTTTTACAACCATATTGCCATCTCTAACCTCGTAGCTCTTGATCTTCCCTCTCCATCCCATCCTTGTCATACCATGACTATGAGCTTCAAGCACGAAATTCACCCATCATTGATCACGGGTCAAAAATGCAGAAACAAAATTGTTGCTCTAAATTCCCACTCCGGGTTATGGATGGAGATCTCACTCTCAGTCTATCTACGGTGAGACATAGATAAACATATCAAATGTGCCTCATAGTATTTACTAGATACTTAGCCTAGTTTGGATAGACAGTTCAGATGAAATGAGATAAGATGCTTGAATAGCAATAAGATTTTTTTAGTTAAGATGAGATGAGATAGTTTGTAAAAAGGTATATGTTTGGATAGTGAGATAGATGAGATGGTTTTGACTTTTTGAGATTTGTTTGAGATGAGTATGAAAATTTGATAGATGAAATACTAACCATTTGGATGTCCAAAACTGTAACACCCCATTCCCGTAGGCTAGGTGTGTCACGTATTTTTCATGAAAATAAACCTGGCAAAAGATTCTCTAATTTCAAAATTGAAAAATAAACTGAAATTTATTATGAAATAAAAGGTCTAATAAAATTGTCTTCCAAAAACATTAAATAAATAAACTGAATAAATTCATATCATAAAAGACATGTTTTATTTTAGGTAGTCTGAACTAAAAATAAAATGCTCCTTCTACTCCTGGCCTGCCTGCTCGTAATCATCATCTTCACTTGGGTAGTAAAAAAACATGAAAATAAACTAAAATGAGTCGATGACTCAGTAAGAAATCTATCACAACGTAAACGTAATAAACATAAGATTTTCATAAGAACTTTCATGCTGAGAGCTTAAAATTCATGACTGTTCATACTAATGCTTATGCTATGTATGACTGATTTATCTAAACTAACTGACTGATTTATCTGACTTATCTGACTGGCCAACACACTTAACCATGTGTGCAAGGTTGTGCACCAGCCCCACATCCCGCTGCAACAAAGGGAACCGCTGATAGTATTCTAGCATGCTATGGTGGACCACGACTGAGTTTGTGGCTTGCACACCACCCTGAACTGAACTGCATTGGTACCATGCATCTGAATGGCAATCTTATTAACTGATCTGAACTTATTTTACACTTGAATTTAAGATGGCTTACGTGTCTTATACACATGAGATGCATGACATATTACATACATAATCATAATTTCTAAATTTAAACATGATGCGGAATGACATGATCGTATGCTATGCTGGATGACATGCTTGCACATGACATGAGCAGTTCATAAATAATGGCTGTCAATGAACTGGCTTGAATAATACATACATATAGGCTAACTGTGATGATCCTAGTTTATGATCAAATTACTTACCTCGCTGCGTTTCTTCTTGAATAATACTTCGTAACTTGAGACATATATACAATAAATAACTATCACTAAATTGTTTGGAAATAAATAAATACTAATATCTTACTTAACTAAATTTTGAATTCTAAAAGATAATCAAACAAACATTTTGTTTAACACTAAAGTCAATAATTCCTAGTATTTAAATTACTTAAAAAATATTAATTTATAATTTAGTGGAAATACTCGAGCTATTTTAAAATAATTCATAAAAACTTAAATTCTTAAACTAAGTTTTATTTCTTAACATAATTATTAAATCTTATAAGAAACTTAATAAATGCCATTAAATTCTTAACTTAGTAATTTTATTAAAATCCTACTAAATTGACAAAAGAAATATTAACTAAAATATTAGACTTAAAAGTATACTTTAAAATATAGTTCCAATTCTTTAAACACTTTCTTATAAAATAAGCATTTGACTAATATATTTATTTAATAAAATATGTCTCCTCTTTAAAAAATTAAGTCTAATAAAATCACTAAAAAAAATGCTTGAAACATCATAAAATCGGCCCAATTTAAATTATAAGTTTATCATATTATATGTCTAATTATCCTCAAGTTTTAGCCCATAAAGGAATTTGCCCGTCAGATTAAAACAAGGCCCAATACACTTTTAAGACACAAGCTAAACAACTAAGCCCACAATTCATAGGGCCCAAGGCCCGCTTGTGAACTCATGTGATAAATCAGTATTCGGCAGAAACAAAGAAGGGTGTTGTGCAAGAGAAACACAATGCCCGTGCGAGAGAGACAAAGGGCTCACCGAGAGGGGCACGCGACAGAGATGGGCTGGATGGCGGCTCTGGGTGGCTGGGAGTGAAGGCGGCGCAACTGGAGGCTTCTATGTGGTGGTGCGGCACCGAGTGAGAGAGAAAGAGAGAGTTAGAGAGAGAGAGAGAGAGAGAACTGTAAAACCAAAAAGCCTTAGGATGACTAAAATGGTGACCAACGGCGATGGGCTTACCGGAAAGATGAATGGCTCGACGGGGCTGCAGGCCAACGGCTTCTATGTCGTCGGAGAAGGGTTCGGCGCCTCTAGAGGTGGCTATCGAGGAGAAAGGCGACGGGCTGAACCTACGGCTCAACCGAGAATGTTGATACTCGGGGTATTTCAGAAAGAGGATTCTCACGGCTCACAAGATTCTCCTTATTAAAACGAAACTCTAACAAATCTTAAATAACAACTATAATAGAAAATATAAAGATAAAATAAATATAAATTCTGATAAAACTATAATCATAATAATATAAATTCTAAAATAAAAAGTTTACTAGGACAATTACTTATATACCCTAAAATCAAAATTGGTATGTTACAAAAACCCTCTCATACCAGGCATATGCCATCCAAATCAAGCCTAAATGGTGTTTAGAAACTCACTTGGACAAGCATAAATATTGTGGAGTTCATTATAAATTAATAATTTAAATAAAAACTTTTGTTGAAATATGAAACAATAGATAGTGCGATAAAAACAAAAAAACAAAATTTCAGATAAAAAGGCCATTTTCCTGCAAGAAATTAAAGGAGAAGATAAATAAATAGCCTCCGAGAGTGTATGTTGATTGTTTTTTGTATGTGATTTTCGTGGAAGTTCTTCTCGCATGCATTTAAAAAAAAAAACTTCAATGACAATGCAACAAAGTATGGCTATTGCGAGTAGAAGTGGCCAAGCCAAGATTTAGGTGAGGATTTCGTATTGAGTTGAGATTGAGAAAAAAAAGTGAAAATTAAATAAAATATTGTTAGAATATTATTTTTTAATATTATCATTATTTTAGAAATTAAAAAAATTAAATTATTTATTATATTTTGTTTGGAAATTTAAGAAAGTTATAATAATAAGATAAGATTAGATAAGATTAAATAAAATGAGATACTTTCATTGTCCAAATTAGAGTTAATTAAGATATAAACCCAGTTAACTCTTTCCAAGAGTTGCAATGTTGCATTTTATTTTACTGCCTTAACGATAAAAGCGAAAGAAATATAGTTTGAAATTGAATCGCTCATCCATTCCCAGGTTCATAAACCCTTTTGATTTTATTATATATCTGAAACTAGTCATCGTTGAGGCTCTTCAAATGTTTGGTCCCCTCTTTGCCTTGTCACTCATCAACTCTGCAGCGCTCAAGAAGTCATCCATGGCTTTGACAGAGGACCCTTTATAACCATCCTCATCTTTCATGGCATCAAAAAGAATTTCTCTGGCATCAAGAGCTTTCTTTCTCATTGTTTTCCCAGCTTTCTCGGTCTCATTCATCACCAACTCAATCTTTGCTGCTATGTCTTCATGCTTAACCCAGCAGGTCTTCCCCCTTGCCACCTACACACAAACCCCAACTTGCTCTACCATATGCTTAGCATTGTAGAACTGTTCTGTTGCCATTGGCCACCCAATCAGAGGCATGCCGTGGATAAGGCATTCCAGCACTGAATTCCATCCGCATTGACTTAAGAAGGCGGAAGTTGCTTCATGGGATAGGATTTCTTGCTGGGGTGCCCATTTATCCAGAATCAGCCCTCTCTTTTGATCTCTAATCTTCTGTGAAAATCCCTCTGGCAACCATTCCTTGAAGTTGAATTCTGAATTTATGTCGAACTCCATAGGTGGTCGGACAACCCAAACGAAATTCTTGCCACTAACATCCAATCCCATAGCCAGTTGCATCATCTGGGAAATAGGCATCGTATTCTGCGACCCAAAGGATATGTATAACACAGACTTCGGAGGTTTCGAATCAAGCTAACTTGTGATAAACTCTGGAGAGTTTTCAGAGTCTTTCGCAACTCGCCTTTCGCTTGATGGAGGTAGAAGAAGTGGCCCCACTGCTCAAATCGGCTTGTTGAACTTTCGCCTGAAGTAGTCCATTCCAATAGTGTCAAGTCCCTCCACCGTATTAATCAACAATCCATAGGAATTCAGACACTGAGGAATCAGTTTTGTTATGTATCGTGAAAAAGCATCGTTACCATCAGCCACCTTAAGACTTTGTGAGAGCTGTGATATGTGAATAGTAGATGCTTCAGGGAAATCAGGCAATGTGAATTCCTCGGATTCCACTTTCCTCTGCGGAAAGTTCAGACAAATGGAGAAATAAAAAGCCGTGCCAAAGGCTCCAGCCACAATGACTACCATTCAGTGTTTGTTGGCTGTTGTTGCTTCTCACCAATGGATTATCCATCAACTTGATGTCAACAACGCCTTCTTACATTGCGACCTTGATGAAGAAGTCTACATGACTCCCCCTCCTGGTTATTGTTCAAAAGGGGAGCCTCGTGTCTGCCACCTCCGCAAATTCCTCTACGGCCTCAAACAAGCCTCCCGCAACTGATTTTTTAAACTAACTATTGTGCTTCTTGATGCAGGTTTTTCTCAATCTCAGGCGGACCATTCTTTATTCACTCTGGTTACTTCTACCAACCTCACTCTTGTTCTTGTCTATGTTGACGATATTCTAGTTGCTGGCAACGATCGATCACAAATTGAGGTCTTCAAAAATGTTCTCTCTACACATTTCAAAACTAAAGACCTCGGTCCTCTCAAATATTTTCTTGGTCTCGAAGTTGCCCGATCATCCCAAGGCATCTTCCTCAACCAATGCAAATATGTTCTTGACATCTTCCATCATAGTAAAAATAGTGTAATTTATCTATAGATTTTAACAGGATTTAAAAAACACATTCCATCATATAAAGCCAACAAAAAGCAAAGAAAATAAAGACTTTTTATAACCCGGTCCGTATTCATATGCAATATAAATATATAGACATAAAATTTCACATAGATTGAAGTCCAGAAATGATATACCGGTACTCAACACGAACAGATAACCCGCCATTACTTCCCGCTTGGTTCGATTTGTTTTTTATTATCAATTTCTAGGTTTTCCGAAATGCATTTGGTTTTGTGGATCAAAACTCACGTGCATTGAGTTGAGATCTGCCTATAAGAAAGAAAAGCCATTATTTGCCAAATTTTCATCTAAAATTAAACAATTCAACTTATGTAGAGAAACCCCACCACATAATAATCTCGAAGCTCTTAGAAAATCGGCACAAAAAGAACTACTATTCTCATCTTTTACACCGCTTGACTATTTGAAAAATGGTGATAAAAACTGCTATTGAATCATATGGGTAAGACAGTAAATTACAGTACTGGAGAGTTGGTTTGAAGCATCGCTTGCCCATTTGTGTGATTGCCGGTTTCCTTTATGCAGTACCCGATTCCATTTCCACCGCTTCATAAATGATCTTGGTTGATTCTTGAGTACCCAAGTAATGCGGCACAAATCAACTGTAAAACCGACAAATGGTTTTATACATGCGGTTTTCTTTTGTATAATTAAATATTTGTCGGTACACATGCCAAGTCAGGAAGTAAACTTAGACTTTTATATAATTAAATAGATAGATTTCAAAAGAAAAAGCAACTTAAAACTGTACGAGTGCTTAGTAAAAAAAAAAACTACGTAAGCGCTTGGTTAAAAAGAGCTTCACCGGAGGCGCGTCTCAACAAACACTACTCTGTTTGTTCCTAAACCTCATCGATTTCCGGAGAGACTACTACTCAAGTATTCAACCCGATAGAGATAGACGTGCCAAACCAGGTTTCTTCTCGAACTTCAAGATTTGCGCCGAAATCCAAGCCCAAATCGAAACTGAACACCCAACCTGAGCCTCGAGAGTCCGTACCAAAGGCTAAGCCCCACGAATTCGGTGCCGTAATTCTGAATAAAAAGGAAGATGAAGAAGCAACGACGGCAATGGCGGAAGCCCCGGCCTCAGCTTTGGCTTCTAATGGCGATGTGAAAATGAAGGATGAAACCCTGTCAGAAGCCAAGGAAGAATCGATGGAAGATGATGCCATGGAGGAAGACGCAGTTGTCTGCGAAATCGACGTCTTCTTCAATCCCCCCATGGATGATGACACAAAGGTCGGCCTACTATTGCAAATTTCTTTTAACTCTTCTCACCTTTTATTTTCCACTTATTCTCAATACTTCATTCATGTCTGTGGGTGTTTTATTTTTTATTTTTGTAAAACTTGTTTTTCAGCTATATGTTTTGCAATATCCTCTGAGACCATCCTGGCAGCGATATGATTTGGATGATCGTTGTGAAGAGGTGCGTAATTTTGACCAAGATTTCGGCATTCGTCTGAAGTTGAAGAAGCAGTTCCATATCGGCTAATAAATTAAGCCGCACGCATTGCAGTTACACTTTCACCCGATTAGTGTAATGACATGTCATCATCTTTCAACTTAGCTTTTATATAATTAATAGATGTCTAACCTCACAGCTCTTCCCCTTAGCTAACTCCACACAAACTCCCACTTGTTCTTGCAGCAACTTGACGTTGAAAAACTACTCCACTGCCATCGGCCATCCAATCATTGGCACGCCGTGACTAAGAGCTTCGAGCACTGAATTCCACTCACAATGGGTCAAAAATGTACAAACAAACTTGTGGCTCAAAATTTCCTCCTGGGCTGCCCATTTCTGCACCAGTAATCCCCTTCCTGAATTCTTGGTCCTCTCTTTGAATCCTTCTGGCAACCATTCTTTGGCATTGAAATCCGAGTTTATGTCAAACCCAACCGGTGGCCTAACAACCCAGATGAAATTCTTGCCACTAGCCTCCAACCCCGTAGCCAACTGCATCATCTATTTTGGAGAGATCGTATTCATCGACCCAAAAGACACGTACAAAACGGAATTCAAAGGTTTTGTACTCAGCCATTCGAAACAAAGCTCCGGACTAATGCCACCTTCCTTCCCAAAAGGTGATCGGTTCTCTGCAAATAACAGGACCGGTCCAATCGACCAGGCAAGCCGACCAAGTTTGTCCCTAAAGTACGACAATCCAATATGGTCAAATTGCTTCACAGTGTTGAACAATATCCCATCAGATTTTATTAAATCATATAAGTCAAAATTAATATTACACGTGTATAGCAGTTAGTTATGTTAGTTATTCTTTCTGTTATGTTAGTTATCATTTTCTGTATGTGTATAAATAGACATCAGGTACTTGTACAAAGATTAAGTTTTACCAAATACAATTGATCCGATACATTTTCTCTCTAAGATTCTTCTGCTCTTTTATTCTTTCATGTATTCAATTTCTTTCCTTGTTCAAGTCTAATATGGTATCAGAAGAAGAAGAAGAAGTGAACTCTGATATGAATTCAAGCAATTCAGCTTCCCCTAATCATCATCATCATCAAAATCCTCCACTCAAGGATTTCTTCAATCCCTATTTTCTTCATCATGGAGAAAGTCCCGGATCGATCTTGGTGTCTCAACCTTTGAATGGTGATAATTACTATACATGGAGCAAATCAATGTTGACAGCCCTCAATGCCAAAAGCAAGACAGGTTTCATAGATGGAACTTTTTCTTGCCCTGCACAGTCTAATCCATTGTATATTCAATGGTTTCGATGCAATAACATGGTCCTTTCGTGGATACTTAATTCTCTTACACGAGAAATTGCTGCTAGTGTTATCAGTACCTCTGTTGCTGAAGAGGTTTGGAAAAATCTGAGAACAAGATTCACACAAGGTAATGGCCCTAGCCTTTTTCAACTCAAGAAAGATCTTGCTTCTTTAGTTCAAGATCAACTATCTGTCAGTTCTTATTACACAAGACTAAAAGCCTTATAGGATGAATTTTCCACCGTGAAACCAATTCCACACTGTTTTTGCACACCAGGCTATTCTTATGGAGTTTTGAAAACAGTAATTGATCAACATCATAATGAATATGTTGTTCAATTTTTAATGGAGTTAAATGATTCTTTTACACACATTAGAGGAAAAATTCTATTAATGGATCCAATGCCATCCATTGATAGAGTTTTATCTCTTACTTTACAAGAAGAAAAGCAGAGAAAGGTTGTGGGCTGCTCTGTGTTGTCTGAATCTGCTACTTTGTTTAGCAAGAATGTAGCTGCTCCTGCAACAAATGTCAAGAACTATCAAAAACAAAGATCTAAGCCAGTTTGCACTCACTGTGGTCTCACTGGTCATACGATTGACAGGTGTTACAAGCTGCATGGATATCCTCCTGGATATCGTCAGAACCTAAAAAAAAAACATCTTCTGTGCATCAAGTTTCATTATCTTCCAATGCCTTTGATGAAGCATCCACAAATTCATCCACTCCTCAATTTCCTTTTACCCAAGAATAGTGCCAACAACTCCTTTCGTTCCTTCAAACCTCTTCACAACCAACAACAATGAATGCTATGACAAATTCATCTTATAACTCTTTGAGTTTATCAAGTATGGTTAATTCACCTGATTCTACCTTTAAACAGGCAAATTCCTGGATAATTGATAGTGGTGCCACTGATCATATGGTCAGCTCTCTTTCACATCTCACTACAATTAGTTCTGTCAAAAACACTTCTATAAAATTGCCAAATTGATGCAGGGGGATCCGAGACAGATGATGCTGAGCTGTCAGATTGCACCTTGATGGCGCTGAGATACCATGAGTTGGCAGATCAGCGCAAAGGCAGGAATTGATTGTGATGTGTTCCTCATTGGGGCCGTTTTGAGTGTGTTTCAGTCTTTTGGCCATAACTTTGGCTACGGGTGTCGGAATCGCACATAAGACCCCAATTCGGAAAGCTCCTTTCGACGCGCACGCTGTCCACATTGAACATGGCTCCATGTGCCTTTTTTTTCGACCTCAAATTCTGCTGTTTTCCCCTCCGAATCACTATTTTTAGTTATTTTTTACTATTTATGGTAATTTTTCGCTTTTCAGTTAGGAAGTCGTTTTAAATCCGATTTGGGCCAGATTTTTTGTAGATTGCTTATTTTATTTTGAATTTCAATTTAGAGTGATTTTCGAGATTTTGCTATTTTTGGCAAAATTCGGATAAACACGATTTTTGGCTATAACAGTCCGGCTTGTGGACTGATTTCGGGATTTTGTTGAATTTTATAATATTCCGTTAAATCCTAGAGACTTTTCTCTGGTTTTGGGCGAATTTTCTCTTGTGAATCATCTGTTGAAACTAGCCTACAGGATAATCGCTACCCTGTCCGGCGTCACAAATGGAACGTGTGTTCCTGTAACACATATTGGAACTGTGAAATTATCATAATCATTGATTCTTGAGAATGTTCTATACATACCTTCTTTTTCTTTTAATCTCATTTCATTTAAGAAACTTATTGAAAACTCATGCTGTTTTCTTTTTCTTTCTGATTTCTGTCTCATACAGGACCTACACTCTTGAAAGACAATTGGAGTGGCTAAGCAAGTGGCTGGGTTATATTTGTTGCAAGCATCTGTTATCCATTCTAGTGCATTTTCTGTTTCTAATTCAGCTGTAATCATTGCTTCTTTTGATCTCCGGCATTTTAGGTTAGGCCATCCCTCCTTCAAAAGGATTCAAACAATTCATAAATTGATACCTAATATTACTACTTCTTCCAATTTTTCTTGTAATATCTATCCATTGGCAAAACATAAAAAATTGCCATTCAATACTAGTGACTCTGTCAGCAATAAAATCTTTGATTTGATACATTGTGATATTTGGGATCCCTTTTCTGTTGAATCCATTACTGATTTCAGATATTTTCTTTTAATTGTGGATGATCACTCACGTTGTACTTGGGTGTATCTAATGAAAAATAAATCTGATACTCGATCTCTACTTCAGTCATTTTTTAAACTCATTGAGACACAGTTTGATATTCATATCAAAACAATAAGGACTGATAGAGGAGCTGAGTTTGATATGCCCCTTTTTTATTCTTCTCAATGGGTCTTACATCAACAAACCTGTGTAGCTACACCTCAACAAAATAGTGTAGTTGAGCATAAACACCAACATATCTTAAATGTGGCACGATCACTTAGATTCCATGCCAATTTACCTCTCATTTTCTGGAGTGAATGTGTTTTCACAGCAGCTCATCTAATCAATAGAACACCCTCCCCTTTGTTATCTGATAAAATACCATATGAAGTTCTTTTCTCCAAGCCACCAAATTATTCTAATCTTAGAGTCTTTGGTTGTCTATGTTTTGCATCCACTTTATCTCATAATCGTTCTAAGTTTGCACCTAGAGCTCATCCTTGTGTTTTTCTTGGCTATCCATATGGCACCAAGGGTTACAAACTTTATGATTTGGAAACCAATACTATTTCTATATCCAGAGATGTCATATTTCGAGAATCTGTTTTTCCATTCAGAACTGGTTATGATTCTCCCACTTAATCAGTGGTCATACCAGTACCTCAAATAGATCATGATCTTACTTCTGATTATACAGTCAGATTACCTGCAACTCAAATTTCTCAAAATAATCTTTCAAACTCCATGAATGAAAATACAAACAGTTTACTTCCAACAGTGATTCAATCAAGTTCTAATTTTGTTCCTTCACAACCTCTTATTCGAAAATCCACTAGAATACATAAGCATCCATCATATCTTGCAGATTACCATTGCAACTTAGCCACCTATGCAGAGGCCACTTCAACATCTGATTCCTTGGGTAAAGGTTCAAGCTCAGGTACTCAATATCCACTTTCATCCTTCATATCATAGTCTAATCTTTCATCTTCTCATAAAGCTTTCACACTTTCCATTTCATCTCACAAAGAACCAACATCCTTCAGAGAAGCCATACAACACAATCAGTGGTGTGATGCTATGGCTGCTAAAATCAAAGCTTTCGAAGATAATAAGACATGGACATTAACTCACTTGCCTCCCAACAAGCAAGCTGTTGGATGTAAGTGGGTTTACAAGATAAAATACAACTCTAATGGTTCTGTTGAAAGATATAAAGCCCGCTTAGTTGCTAAGGGTTATACACAACAAGAGGGACTGGATTATTTGAAAACTTTTTCCCCAGTTGCCAAGCTAGTTACTGTGAGAGTCCTTCTAGCTATTGTTGCATCTAAGAATTGATCCTTGCACCAATTGGATGTCAACAATGCATTCCTGGATGGAGACTTAGAAGAGGAAGTGTACATGTCTCTCCCTCCTGGATTTCACTGACATTCAAGTGGATCTTCTACTCAGGGAGAGTTTATGCCATCTGTTAAAGCAAAATCCACTAATTCTCAGTTTGTATGCAAACTAGACAAGTCATTATACGGCCTCAAGCAAACATCAAGGCAGTGGTTCTCAAAGTTCTCTTCTGCATTGATGAATCATGGTTTTATTCAATCTTCAGCTGATCCAACTTTGTTTACTCGAAAGAAAAACAGTTCATTCATTATATTACTAGTGTATGTAAATGATATCATCATCACCAGTAATGAGGATGTTGTAGTAGCTGATTTGAAGCAATTTCTCCATTCACAATTCAAACTTAAGGATCTTGGCCCTTTGAAGTACTTCCTTGGTCTTGAGATTGCTCGATCCACCAAAGGAATTACTGTTTCACAGAGAAAGTATGCACTCGAAATTCTCCTTGATTCAGGTTATTTGGTTTGCAAGCCTGCTTCACTTCCTATGGATCAAAACCTGAGACTCTGAGACAGAAGGCACAACTCTTTCAGATCCACTTTGCTATAGAAGATTAGTGGGACGACTCCTCTATCTAACAATTACTAGGCCTGACTTATCTTTTGTTGTTCAGATTCTAAGTCAGTATGTTGCAAATCTGATGTTCATCTAGCAGTTGCTCATCGTGTCCTCAAATATATCAAAAGTAATCATGGTCAAGGGATATTTTTTCCTTCATCCAGTGATTTGCAACTCAAAGCTTTTTGTGATGCATACTCGGCTGCATGCAGGGATACCAGAAAGTCCATAACTGGTTTTTTTATATTTCTTGGCCAATCACTTGTTTTATGGAAATCCAAGTAACAAAACACAGTATGTAGATCTACAGCAAAGGCTAAATACCGTGCTATGGCAACAAGTACATGTCAGATTACTTGGTTGCAACACTTGCTCAAAGATTTGTCCACACCACAGTCCAAACCAGCTGTGCTCTTTTGTGACAATGAGGCTGCATGCCATCCATATAGCTCCCAACCCAGTTTTCCATGAGCAAACAAAATATATGGACATAGATTGTCATATTGTTCGAGAAAAGTTATTGGCAGGAACTATGAAAACATTGCATGTTTCTTTAGCTCATCAAGTGGCAGATATTTTGACTAAGCCTCTCGGCTTCACTTCCTTCTATAGTATTCTCTCCAAGATGGGTGTCATTAACATTTACATTCCATCTTGAGGAGGAATATTAAATCATGTAAGTCAAAATTAATATTACACGTGTATAGCAGTTACTAATGTTAGTTATTCTTTCTGTTATGTTAGTTATCTTTTTCTGTATGTGGATAAATAGACATTAGGTACTTGTACAAAGATTAAGTTTTACCAAATACAATTGATCCGATACATTTTCTCTCAAAGATTCTTCTGCTCTTTTATTCTTTCATGTATTCAATTTCTTTCCTTGATCAAGTCTGATAGATTTCATCCAGCCAGAAAGATTCTTCTTCTGAAAGACTGACCAAGCATCTCCACCATCAGCTTCAAGTATATTTGTTGGCAACTGTGTAATATGAACTCTTGAAGCTTCTGGAAAATCATGCAACGAAAACTCATCGGAATCGACCTTCCTGTGAGGAAGGTTCATCCAAAGGGAATAGTAGTTGGCCTAGCCGCACCCACTTGCGCCGCTGAAGATTGCCTGGAACACGTTTAGCTCTCTGGCAACGTTTGCAGCCCATCCAAAGAAAATATCGACGATAATGCAAGCGGGGGACGGCCTTGTTGCTCTTTAATGAGATTCTGGATGAGTTTCTTGAAAGCTGGTTCGAGAGAGACAGAAGCTTCTAGGAGGCGAATGACGAGGTGGTAGGGAAGGGCGTCGGTGTTCTCGGTATTGGGTGGGAGACCATGGTCGGAGCTGGAGAAGGGGTTCTCAACAAGGTTAATGGAGGATTCAGGAGGGAGAGAGTACCTGAGCTTCTTGATGTTGAGAGGGGTGTTGACAAAGGTACTGGAGTGGTTCGATCTTTGTTCTATGTGGAGGGCTAAAGCCAGGAAAGGGATGATATGGCCTTGCATCATGAAAGAGAAAAGAACAATGTTCTCTTTTCTCTGTGCCATATTATACTGCTCTTTCACGGGACCATATATGCGGAGGCTTTGAGTATATTTATATTTTAACTGTGAAGAAGAGAGTTCGAAAGCTGGTTTTGATTACTGGTGGAGGCATAGTAGTTGAACAACCTGTATTGGCGGCACCAGATTAATTGGTATTTGCAACGGTTCCATGGTCCAGCCCAGAGTCAAAAAGAAGAAAAGGGCGCTGCAAAAGAAAGTATGTCACCCACTGCTTTTGGAATTGGTGCTCCTTAATTTCGACAACTCCAAGTCCAAGACGTCCGGTCTTTCGTTCGAGTAATGGCAATGAGACCATGACAACATATAAATTGACACCGAGGGCCCCAACTGTCTGTTGGATTGTTGATACTTTCCTGGTAACAGACCGGAATTTTAAAACCAAATATATATATATATATAATATATGCTAGGTGGAGCAGCGTGCTAAAGCACGTTGCCTAGTTTTATAAAACGGTTATTTATAAAGAATAATATATATTTTATAAAAATAATTTATTTCACTTAATAATTTAAGGCATAATGAAAAAATTCAAAATATCATTCAATCCAATGTAATATTTATTTGCCAACCTTATGTTTTCATTTCTTCTAGATTTCTGCCTGTATCACTTTTTTACCTTTAATGTAAATTTTATTTCTTCTGGTTCGGCAGGACAAATGGCCCAATAAATCCATTTTGGGATCGATGGTTTGAGGGGCCGCAAGATTCAAAAGGTTGCATATGCTGCATATTCTGATAGTCATTGCTAATCCCAAGAATTAACTTACATAATGAGATACTGGCAGAGGCTTCAACTTAGATACTGGCAGAGGCTTCAACTTATAGACTTGTCAGAGTCTTGGAACAAAGTTTTATTGTGATTCGTTTCATACAGCTAGAGGATACCGCGTCATTAGCAAATGTTACTTGGAATGCTTCATTGTGCACACTGGGACTTTGTAGCAAAAAATTCCTTGTCAAATGATTCATGAAATGCTTAATGGTACAGATATCAATTGCAATGCACTCTTTTCCTCGACAACAAATGTTTTAATAGTATGCTTTATCACACAAAACATGAGAATCTCATACGGCATGGTTCGATGTGACAATGGTCTTTCCTGAAATCTATTGTGTAGATAGAACACAATATTATATAAGACAAATCAAAACTGAAAACAATCTACAAATTTGATTAGAAAGAGCTCCCATACAGTTTAGTTTACATTCACTCATCCTTCAAACCCATGAATGAATGGACAAGATGAATGTTATTTTTTCCTGATTTCTACCGCTCCTTGTTCAACTTGGTGCTTTCCCAGTAACCCGTTGAGCGATCCATCCTTGACCCTCACACAGTCCGTCTCCTGTGAGGGCACAGCAGGCTTGAATGTGCCAATCATGATTCTTGATGTTGTGAAGGGAAAGGCAATCGGTGATTTCAGCTGGGGTCATTGCATCCTTGAGGTCCTATTTGTTTGCAAAAATTAGTATGATAGAATGTTGTAGATCCTCATGTCCCAGCAACATAAAGAGTTCGCCCTTCATTATAGAGATCCTGGCTCTATCAATGCTATCTATCACCGCAATAACTGCATGAGTTCCACGATAATAAGTTGCCCATGATGTCCTGAGCCTTTCTTGTCCACCAAGATCCCACACCTGATATGAACAGTAGTTGCAAACAGTCAATTTTAGGTTCTTTGCATTTAAGATATGCATAAACAACTTTTCAAACTTTTTAATCAGGAGTCATTTTCCAAGCATGTGCCCCAATAAAAGCTACTGGAACGAATATCACTAAAGCTATAAACTCATTTTTCCGATTGAATAACTTAAGACTTTCACAAGTTTGGGTAACAATCCTCACCTCCAGAACCATTTGGACTCAACCCAGGAGAGTAAACTCAAGAGTAATCCAGCAGAATAGTGCATCAAGTAATCCAGCAGAACCATTATAATCTTTATGAATACTACAAACCCCTCAATAAGGCACCTTAGAAAAGCAAAAGACAACAAACAAATTTGTAGAACTATCCGTTCATAATATCTAGTTTCTTTTCCTGTTTCATTACCTTCTCTCCCTTCTTCCAACTTTTATTTTATCTATTTTGAAGTTTCAAATGTGTTGTAATAGAAGACATGATACAAATTTTCATTCAACGATGACTTTTATGTTGACTAACAAATTCACGAAGTAAAGATCAATCAAAGGTCATTTGTAGGTACTTTGTTTAGTGACAGTCACTTAAAACAAACACAATCAGGAGACACAATCAATATCTTGCCTTATATCAATTGAAGTATCTTCAGAGTGAGGAGGGGGTGGGGCAGTGTAACCAGGTTAGTAAGGCTACAAAAATAGAATTTTTACATGAACGTCAATAAGCTGACATTACCTCTCAACTCATTAGTGGAACCAGCTATTTTCAAGCAAATTCACACTATCGTGCGGACAAATTTTATATTCAAGCATGAGATCATGTTATTGAAGCAGACCCTTCACTGTGTCTATGCAAAATGCAGCTCAAAAATACAAATACTTCAAATGTGCATAAGACATTTTTAAAAAAAATCACTTGTATGTGAAACAAAAGGGATCATTATGGCATTACATTCTCTGATACAAAAGGAGATACATTACACCGCATGGTATCTATGCAACACTGGATACAATTACTAATGGTACAACAGTTTATTTTGTGACTCACAATTTGCATTTGCCGTAAAATAAAAAACTCACTATAGCCATTTTCTGAAACTATAGAAGTTACTTGTGTCCATGTCTCCATGTGTATATGCAATTTTCGGATTCATACTTCTATACAGATTATTATCGAACAGAGTTGAAAATTGCAAACCATTCTAGATATTATGAACAGAGGACTTAATTGATGAAAAGGAAGAAAAACTTGATGTCAAACATAGATATGAGCTGAACATAAACTTGAACCCTGCTAGGGAATACGATCTGCTGCAAGCCAACAAACAAAACATCTTAAACCAGCATGGGAAAGAAGATGTATTGGACTAATGTACCCTACAACAAAACCAACAGAATCAAAGTAGTTATAACCAAACCTTCATTAAATATTATAGGTACAGCTCAAACACAAAAAATAAAAATAAAAAAAATAAAAATAAAAAATACATTGAAGAGTCATGTCCACAAGCACAAATCACATAACAACAGAAGGACAACAGAGCGAGATAGTCCTAAAACCCAGAATGACATGGAAATGATCTTCACAAGAAAGAACAGATGCAGAAGTACCATTTTCTTGTGCCCAGCTGCCGTGAAACGATATGCAGCCTAACATTTCCAATTTCATGAATTAGAAAATACATTCAAGCTATAAAGAGTGCACAAGAAACTTTTTTTTCTTTTTGTTAAGTCTTCAGAGTGCCCAAAAAATCAAGTACAAGAAAGTATATTACTTGTATGGCTTGAACATGCGCTTTGTAAGCCCTTATACTTTGCTTCCTCTCTGCTTCCCTTTTCAAGTCCAAGCTGTAACGAAATCGACGAGAGGCATTTAACACATTTTGTTCTTAAACACCACCTGGATAGTTGAAATAAATAGAAACGCAGAACAAATAGATCAAGAACCCACCAAAGCAGAAAACATAGTGAAAACATCTTGACGAACAGACAATCCAGGGAGAACTAAATGAAAAGTAAAAACAGAGAGAAATAGAGGATTGAAAAGGGAAAATGTACCCTCCAGCGGCGGAGATGCTCTATTGAGGCATTCTTGGTGCTAGAAATATCGAAAGGATCCGAAGACGATTAAAAACTCCTCTGAAGGCATTCTTGGTGCTGTTAATATCACAGAATCTCAAATTGTCACTTCAACACAATCCAATTAAAACTCCTCTTTTCAGGCATTTGCTTTGAAAAACTCTTCTCTCAGATTTATTTTTTTTGTCTCACTACAGTCGGTCGAACAAGGGCAAAAATTGGTGCCCCTGAAAACCAAAATATCAGTAACCCTAGGTTCAGATGTCGGAAAAATAAAGTAAATAAAGCTTTAAATGATTAAAAAAAAATCAAAGAAATTAAACCCCAAAACCCTAAAATCCAAAACCATGAAGACGAACCCAAATGCTCGAAACACAGGTCCAGTAGAAACTGCGAAAATCCAAACCCAAAACACGATCAAATTTGAAACACGAGACGCCAAAAAACGCCAACACAAAATTCACCTAGCAGAGTTTCTGTCGAGATAGTTGCCGTCGACGGTGGAGAGGTGGTTTTCGTCGAACCCAAGGAATACAGTCGAAAGCCTCACATTCTATCTCTCTATGGGCTTTGGTTTTGGAGAGAGAAACGAATGAGAATATGCATAAAGATGAAGAAGACGGAAAGGTGAAAAAAATTAAAGAGCAGACCTACGTCGTATCCTTTCGGCTGACCTCACATCTCATCTATTCACAAAACAAACGGATTAACGGAGAAAGTAAGAGAAGTTAACAGATAACAACAAAACCGTTAAACCATTGGGTCATGCTACAGCCCCCGCTGTAGCTTCCCGCTGGAAGCTACCGCTGGGGTTGTAGTTTAGTTTTTGATATGTTTTTTTTAAGAATTTTTTTTATATAAATTATTTTAATAATTTTTAATATTTTAAAAAATAAAATAAATTTAGAATATTATTAAAAATATTTTCTTAATCAGAAAGTAAAAAAAATCATTAAAAAATACTTCCTTAAAAAATCATTAAAAAATATTTTACTTTGTGATTAAGGAAGTATTTTTAATAATATTATGAATTTATTTTATTTTTATAAAATATTAAAAATTATTAAAAAAATTTATATAAAAAAAATCTTAAAAAAAACACATTAAAAATCATCTCTACACCCCAGCGCCAGCGGGAAGCTACAGCGGGGCGTGTAGCATTTTCCTTAAACCATTAGATAGCCACTTTATATATATATATAAATAAATAAAAATATATAAAGATAGAAAATGATTTACACATAATATATTCTACAATATATTACACAATAATATATTAAAAGGGAGAGTATTTTTGTAAAACATTTTATAAAAATAATAGTATTTTATAAAAATGTTTTTACTTTATAATATTATTGTATAATGTATTGTACAATATGTTTTGTATGAATCATTACTCTATAAAGATATAGGAAAATGCTAAGCGTCCCACTCCCAGCTCCTGCTAGGAGCTACCGCTTGCATTAATATGTTTTTTTGTGTATTTTTTATGTGTTTTTATTTAGTTTTTTTATATATAAATATTTTTATTTTTTTAATAATTCTAAATATTTAAAAAAAATTATAATATCATTAAAAAATATTCCCTTAATCACGAAATTTTTATTTTACTTCATAATTAAGGAAATATTTTTTAATGATTTTTTTTACTTTATAATTAAAGAAGTGTTTTTTAATATTGTTCTAAATTTATTTTATTTTTTTAAAATATTTAAAATTGTTAAAAAAAAATTATATAAAAAAAATTTAAAAAAAAGCGCATCAAAAAATAATGTTACACCTCAGCGGAAGCTGTAGCATGAGCCAAAGATGTAAGGTCTTGACACAGACGCAGTCGATATTAATATAAGAAACTGTTAGAGCCAAGTGGTCTTGAGAGTTTCCGTCGAAAATGTAAAATGCAATTTTTTTTTATATGTATTTTTTAAATCATTTTAAATTATTTTAAATATTTAAAAAATTCACAAATTTATTAAGAAATAATTTCTTAATTTTTAAGTAAATAAATAAATAAATAAAATTCAAATCGTAAAAACTCCAATTATTCCATGGCTTAAGCATTTTTCATTAATATATATTAATTATTTTAGGGTGTAAAATTTAATCGGAAAGCCAGATTGGACCTACCCAAATCGGTCCAGTTTTGGACCGGTCTGGGATCAGTTCCCTTACTTCCAAAATCGGTCAGCATCGGTCCGATTCCGGTTCTATATTTTTTAGGACCAGACCAGTTTGCTATTTTATTTATTTTAAATTAATTTTTTAATATTATATCTAATATTTTTTATATTATATATTTATATATAATATATATAATAATATAAATTATAATTATATATAAGATAATGTTATTATAATTTATAACATAAAATTTTAATCTTGAACATGAAAATTAATTTGATCAGATGCTTTAAACATAAAATATATATTAATAACATTTTATGGCATAACAAATTTTTCATTTTATTAAAATCGGAAAATCGGACCGGAACTGGTAAAACCGGAGGTACCGGTTTAAGAAATTAACCGGTGCGTAATCGGTTTTCAAAAATACAAAATCGGTGCATACCAATTCAATCCAAAATCGGACCAGAACTAACCGATTACACTCCTAGCCGCCACCAACTGGGTAAGGAATCATTCTCTACATTTAGAATCATTCATTTCCTTTTTTCTCACCCACTAATTTCATATGATAACAATAATCTTGTGACAGTTGTGACTGCATTGATAGTTGCTTTTGTGCTTTTGAAGGGAGTGTATGGTTTATCTGCTAGGTTGATTTGATTATCTTGGAAAGGTCACCGATTTACTCCCTCGAATTTTATCTCAAACGATGGGCGTATGTTCAGAGTGGAAGCTTAGTTTGCTGTTTGTGTTCTCTGTTGATCGTATTGGGGAGATCGAAAGCGAGGTGTGTTGTAGTTTAAATTTTACTTCGATTGGGATTGTTTTGTTTGCTTAGTTGTCCAATGTCCAATAATGAAGTACATATTATTAATCCAGGTTCATGCAGTTAGCCCATAAAATGAACTGGACTTCTATACGACCCCAGTATGTTTAGCATGTTCGACGTTTAATTTATACATCTTTATGCAAATTCTTCTTATTAAACCACTATATGTTTGAGAAATTGATTTGGAAAGATGCATAATCAAATTTTTTACGAAAATTGATATTTACAATCATAAAGTGTGCAAGTGTCACTCACTTCTTTCGAAAATAGTGAGTAAATATATAAAATCCATATGAAAAAATTTAAACACTATTTTTAATAGTGCACGACGCTTGCACAACTCTTGACGACATTTAACACTACTCTAAATAGGATAAACACAGGGTAATACCTAGGCCTTACTTAAGATTCAAAATTTACAAGCCACCTGTCATTTCATAGGTAACAACATATTCAATAGGAATTTGAACAACAACCAAATTCGAATCAACAATCATATATTTTAATTAACGTCATCGATAGCAGATCGAGCAAGCTGCCTAAATTAAGGATTACAAAGCCCAAATTTCACTAGTTGAACAAGAATGTTGGGGGGAGGCAATGCTAAAGAAGAGTAATTCTCTTCAGCAGCCGATCCTCAACAACACACCGCACACCTCTCTAACGTGGCAAATCGGGTCTAATTTACATGTCACGGTTCTTTCCTCCCAATCGCATGGTGTTTATCCATACAACACTTCCCTAGAAGAAGAAGAAGAAAAAATCTGCATCACATGGTAAAAATTCTCAATCCTGGCACAACAAAAGATGACAGAAACAACCCAAGTACAAAAATGTGATCAGACTTGTTAGCATCGATTATCAGCCTGATTTGAGGTATATTATTGATGTGGAGCCCAATGGAAACTACTCAATTTAGTTACACTTTACACAAATTGATTCTTCAGTTTGTTCTTATACCTCTAGATTATTTGAGGCATATTATTGATGTAGGTCAAAGGGTATTTGACGTTTTGATTAATGGTGATGTTAATGGAAGAAAAGCAGACAATAACCTCACCTCTTATAAAGAAACGTTTGTACATTTACCAACGTGTCAAGTACAAAAACACGTACCACAAATTACATTCTCGCAAAACTAGTCCCTAATATTCGAAAACACGTTGTGGAGTTCATTATAAATTAATAGTTTAAATAAAAAATTATTTGAAATACGAAATAATAGATAGTGCGATAAAAATTTCAGATAAAAAATCACTTTCTGGCCTGCAAGAAATTAAAGGACAAGATAATTAAATAGCCTCCGAGAGTGTATGTTGATTGTTTTTTGTATGTGATTTTCGTGGAAGTTCTTTCTCAAGTAGAAGTGGCCAAGATTGAGGAGAGGTTTTGACCGCGAGTTGAGTCGAGATGAATTAAGATAAAAATTGAATAAAATATTATTAAAATATTATTTTTAATATTATTATTATTTTAAAAATTAAAAATATTGAATTATTTATTATATTTTATATGTAAATTTAAAAAAATTATAATAAAAAAATAAAATAATATAAAATTAGATAAAATGAGACGAAATACTTTTAGTATGCAAATTGAACTTAATTAACATATAAACCCAATTAACTCTTTCAGGCGCACCTTCCAAGAGTTGCAATGTTGCATTTTATTTTACTGCCTTAAACGATAAAAGAGAAAGAAATATAGTTTGAAATTGAATCGCTCATCCATTCCCAGGTTCATAAACCCTTTTGATTTTATTATATATCTGAAACTAATCATCGTTGAGGCTCTTCAAATGTTTGGTCCCCTCTTTGTCTTGTCACTCATCAACTCTGCAGCGCTCAAGAAGTCATCCATGGCTTCGACAGAGGACCCTTTATAACCATCCTCTTCTTTAATGGCATCAAAAAGAATTTCTCTGGCCTCAAGTGCTTTCCTTCTCATTGTTTTCCCAGCTTCCTCGGTCTCATTCATCACCAACTCAATCTTTGCTGCTATGTCTTCATGCTTAACCTCGCAGGTCTTCCCCCTTGCCACCTCCACACAAACCCCAAGTTGCTCTACCATTTGCTTAGCGGCGTAGAACTGATCTGTTGCCATTGGCCACCCAATCAAAGGCATGCCGTGGATAAGGCATTCCATCACTGAATTCCATCCGCAATGACTTAAGAAGGCGGAAATTGCTTCATGGGATAGGATTTCTGTCTGGGGTGCCCATTCATCCAGAATCAGCCCTCTCTTTTGATCTCTAATCTTCTGTGCAAATCCCTCTGGTAACCATTCCTTGAAGTTGAATTCTGAATTTATGTCATACTCCATAGGTGGTCGGACAACCCAAATGAAATTCTTGCCACTAACATCCAAGCCCATAGCCAGTTGCATCATCTGGGAAATAGACATCGTATTCTGCGACCCAAAGGATATGTATAACACAGACTTGGGAGGTTTCGAATCAAGCCAACTTGTGATGCACTCTGGAGAGTTTTGAGAGTCTTTCACAACTCGCTTTTCGCCTGATGGAGGTAGAACAAGTGGCCCCACTGCCCAAATCGGCATCTTGAACTTTCGCCTTAAGTAGTCCATTCCAATAGTGTCAAGTCCCTCCACCGTGTTAACCAACACTCCATCGGAATTCCGACACTGAGGAATCAGTTTTGTCATGTACCGTGAAAAAGCATCGTTACCATCAGCCACCTTAAGACTTTGTGAGAGCTGTGATATGTGAATAGTAGATGCTTCAGGGAAATCAGGCAATGTGAATTCCTCAGATTGCGCTTTCCTCTGCGGAAGGTTCAGACAAATGGAGAAATAACAAGCCATGGCAAAGGCTCCAGTCACGGAAAACATGGTGTGGAACATGCCAAACTCGTGGGCAATATCGGCGCACCACCCAAAATACAAGTCGGAGATAAAACAATGTGGTGGAGGACAACCATTTTCTTCGTGGAAAATGTTGTGGATGAGTTTTCTGATAATGGGTTTAAAGGAATCAGAAGCTTCGAAAAGACTGAGGATAAGATGGTAAGGAAGAGAGTTGGTGTTCTCAGCATCTGCAGGGAGGCCATGGTCGGTGGGGTTGAAAGGGATTTCAACAAGGCGCATATAAGGGTTTGGAGGGAGCTTGGCACTGATTTTCTTGATGTTGCCAGGGGTGTTGATAAAGGTTATGGTGCAACCCTTTTTCTCCACAAGTCGAAGGGCTAAAGCCAAGAAAGGGATTATATGGCCTTCCGCCATGAATGGGAACAGGATGAAGTGTTCTTTTGTCTCTGACATTGTGCTGTCTGTGTTTGGATGCCAAGAATCAGAAGCTGATGCATTCTTCTCAACCAAGAGTGTGATCTATTTATAGGAAGGGGAAGATCTAGCAATTGAGTGGGTAGTTTGGGAGCAAACCTGAAAACACTATTACTATCTTAGTTAGGTGGATGAAATCTAGATTACTTTTTGGAAATTTCTTTTTTGTTTCTTAAACACTTGATCTATATCAAGAAACAGTGGCCCATGCACGCAATTGGAATGAAAATCAAACTTTTAAAACCTATGGTCCTATGGGTTTAAATGCGAGAGGGTGGAACTGGAGGAAGTACTGGGTAGAGTGCAGAGAAAATACGACTTTGCAGAGTGGCTTGGCTTCCATTTGTAGCTAGGAAGACATGTAGAGCTACTCCTTTCCGGCGCAAAAATGAGGTGGCTTTCAAGCCAAAATATTATTGTAGGAAAAATTTTTGCATCAGCCTAACAGTAGGAGCAGCCATCACACACCATATTGTTTCAGCAGGAAGGAAAAAATAAAAAAATAAAAAATAAAAATATTTACATAAGGTGTGTGATGGCTTATGCGCTACAGTAGGCTGATCTATAGACAAACTCATTATTGTATCCTCAAAAATTGAATTCACTTGAGTGTTATTGAGATAGTGAATTGAAATAAAAGTTTGAAATTTGAAATTTAAGTAAAATATTATTTATTATCATTATTATTATTTTATAAATTTGAAAATGTTGAATTATTTATTATATTTTATATAGAAATTTAAAAAATTGTAATAATAAGATTAAATGAAATGAGATGAAATATTTTCACTGTCCAAACGAGACCTTATCAAAATATATCTTTTGAATAATAATAGTAAAAAGTGGTGGGTCAATAATTCTTAGATTACTCTTATATGAATTGAGATGTGCTTGATGGTATGCACAAATATGGATTCTCGTTGATATACTTGATGTACTTGAATTGAGATGTACTTGATCGATTTCTAGCCAAAATCTGAACTTCACAACACATGATATACCCAGAAAAATGAATAGAAAGATTATATTTATAAATTGGCATGTATAACAATACTAGGAAAATATTCACAATTTGATTTGAAATATTTAAGTTTTATAAATCAAATCTTATTATTTAAGTGATATAAATTATAGGTATTACACTCCGACTTAAAAATAAAATAACTCATATTAATTATTATAATCCATGACCTTGAGTTTAAAACTTACGACGGGTTTAAATGCAAGGATTTGCAAGAATATACGACAGAATAGGGCGGCTTCCTCTATTATAACTAATTAAGAAGGCGGCAAGTGCATGAATTTGGTGCCTCTTAATCTGAATCGTACCTGAAAAATTAAAGGTCCCATTGAAAAATCTAACAAAATTATTTAATTCACTACTGTAATCTCTTAATTAATTCCAAATTTAAGAAGATTTAACTAAATAACTGAAGATTAGGGTCTTGTTTGGATTGCATTTGGTCTCATCTCAACATCCAAACATTATTTAAATATAAATATTTTTTAATTTTTTTCCATACTGTTTCATTTAATCATTACTAACTTTTTCAACTTTTCATATAAAATACACAAAAAAAAAATTCATTTTTTTAAATTTTAAAACAAAAATAATTTGATAATATTTTTATTCAACTTTTTTCTCCCTTATCCAAAATTCAATAAAAATCTTCATTTAAATTATTTTATTAATATTCACAAATCATCTAACTATTATTCATAAATTTCTCATCTCATTTAACTATATGAACGAGATCTAGTACAATTTTGAGTTGCTAGAAGATTAATAACATTCCTAAAATAAAATATCGTCTATAAAACAGTGCGAGCGCAAGGACCCCTCTTTTGGCAGTCAAGCTATTGGCGGTTCCTAGCTGAACTGCCAAATATATGACCCTAATGAACCATCCTTCGTAGGGAAATTAAGTAAAAGCTAACTCTTCTCATAATAAAAAAAATTACTGGCCACACACCACAACCACTCTACAAAAAATTGGAGAATCGTTGGGTTTGTCAAGGAGATCAATCTCCTAAAAGAATTCTCCTCCTAATCTATTCATAACTATAAGGTACATATTATAGATCAAGTGTTTAGATGCATTGCGGCTCACACTATTCTCCTCCTAGAAGTGTCAATTTTTATGGGCACAATCTTATTAGATGCATTGCGGCTCACACTATTCTCATATGGTTTTCAAGTCGAGAACTCTTGCGACTTATATTTCACACCCTTAGGCTATGTTTAAAACACAGACTCACATCAATCCATCTCAAACATATTATTTATGAAATTTATTATTTTTTCAACTTTTTATGAAAAAGTTAAATACATCTCAACAGCCTACTTCATACATTTAAATACATATTTCATCATATTTACATTCAAACGTATCTCAACGAGATTCATAAAATACTATTATTCAAATATCAACTCAAATCATCTGGAATCATCTCGGCATCCAAACGCAACTTGAGACCCTAGGGTTGGCTAGCTCAAGTAGTAAGAATTTTGGTTTTTGTCATGGTATATTTCCTTGAAGTCTAGAATTCGAATCTTTTTTAGTATAAATAATTTTTAGGGTCGGATTCAAAATATTAATTTTTACTAATTTGACAATGTAAGGATAAGATGTGAATATTTTATGTGTTATTTTTGTATTAATATATTGAAAGATACAGATTATATATATATATATATAAACAAAAATTATTATAATATGGTTCCCCCACCCCACGGTAGGGACTATACCAAACTCTGCCTTACAAGTCGGCTCAATTTGTGTTTGGGGGTATGTTGACAGTTGCTGCAATAACTATCATTATTCTTCCGCAAAAGCCGCCAAGGAAATTAATCAATATGATCACCGCATGACAACAATTTGTAAACGGTATAATAATAGATAAAAGATATTTGCAATCGTAAATTATATAACTGCTGCGAAATCATTTTGAAAAAAATAAATAAAACATGAAATCCACATGAAAAAAATTAATTTTTTAGTAGTGGATCCCACTCTTTTTCAAAATGATTACACGGCATTTACGCACTTCACCGTTGTATGTAGAATTACTCATAATAATATCATTCTCACACCCCACACATCATACTTATTTTTATTTTTTTAAAAATTATTTTTTTATTTTATTCTTTCTAAACTAATTGAGTTCTTCTACTCATCAACCTTACACCACATATTTGATAAGAAATTAAAAAAAAAATTATGTATAGTATACTGTGTGTGAGAATAATGAGTAGAATTTTTCGTAATGGCATGACAACAATGAGTGGCAGTTACGATAGAGTCTATACTATAACTTTTAATATATATATGTTTCTTATAAATAATGAGTAATACTCATCATCTTGATTTTCATCATCTTCTCATCATTTATGATTTTATTTTATTTTATTTTATTTTATTTTTTGAAATAATACCTCCTCATTCATTCAAATAACGTTGCTTAAAATGCAGTAATCTCTCTATAAACAGCTTCAGATACAAAAAGGAAATTCTTCTAACCAAATCTTTTCTATACCTAATTGTAAAGCTTCTTCAACAAAGGTATGTGCTACTGTATTTGTGTTTCTACTTGTATAACTCACTGACCAGTTAGGCCACTCTTTTAATTGAATCTTCAAATCTTCAATAATACTACTGAAGTAAGATAAATCTTCCATCTGACCATTTGCTGCATTAACAACCACATGAGCATCTCCTTCTAATATAACATTGTTAAACCTTAGATCCTCACATAAATTCATAGCTCTCCTCAGTGCCCAGCCCTCAGCTATAGCAAGTAGTTCTACAAAATTCTTTGAATCACAACATGCTGCCATCACCTCCCCCCTGTCATTCCTGATAATCACTCCCAAACCCACTTTCCTTGACTTCATATCTAATGATGCATCCCAGTTGGCCTTCAGGCAATCCATTCTAGGTGGAATCCATCTTTGATCCGGACCCCTTGCCTTACTACTAGTATCTCTCATCTTATCATTTGCTGTCTGATATCTCCCAACTTGCCTCTAGCTGCTGCAATCACCTTGTTGTGACTTAGAAGTTTATTATAAAAAACAACGACATTCCTCCTAAGCCATAATTCTCTCATCACTACAGCTATTTCCTCCATCTCAGCCTGTGGAAGTTTCTCTGTCAACACTTCAAATAATTCAAGAAGATCCCCTTCACCTACTTTCCACTTCTGAACTAACTTAACAGACTCTGACCACACATCATTCGCAACAGGACATTGCCAAAGAACATACAGGACTGTTTCTTCCTCTTGCAAACAAATAGGGCACTTAGCATCATCAACAATCCTCTTAGACACTAGATTATTCCTTGTAGCTAAGAGGTTGTTCCCTGCCTTCCACAGGAAATTTTTTGTTTTCCTGGAATTCTCAGATCCCATACTCTCTTCCATATCTTCCTCTGCCCGTTCTGCTTTGAAGATTCACCTAATGCAGCTCTTTTTCTTGATTCCTCCAAGTAATAAGCAGACTTGACATTAAAAATTCCTTTCTTGGTATGTCCCCAAATTAGTCTATCATCCAACTCCCTCTTACTTAAAGGAATACTACTGATTTGTTCAGCTTCTTCCTTTGAGAAAATAGATTTTATAAGACTCTCATTCCATTCCTTACTCTCTTCAAGAATCAAATCCTTCACTTTAGTACAAGTATACAGGGAAGAAAAAGGAGTCTGTATGTTGTATGAAGATGGTGTTGCCAACCACCTTTGTCCCCATATATTGATATTTTGCCCATCACCTACCTTCCATCTTAGTCCCTCTTTGAGCAGATCAATAGAACTCCATATACTTCTCCATATCTGAGATGGAGATCTACCCAACTTAGCTTCCAGCAGAGATGAACTCCTGAAGTATTTTTCTCTGTAAATAGTAGCTGCCATTGAAGAGGGGTTAGTAGGAATTCGCCAAGCTTGCTTAGCTAGTAGTGCAGAATTAAAGCTGACTATCCTTTGACTGACTCATTTTCTCCCAACTCCTCCACACAATACCTCCTGCATTCTTTTGGTTTTTCCACCAAAATTCAGAAAGCATTGCATTGATTTCTTTGCACAACCTTATTGGCAACTTGACAACACTCATTGTGTAATATGAAATTGCTTGAAGAACAGTTTTGATCATCACTTCCTTGCCTGCTCCCGAGAGAAAGAAATTATTCCAGTTATTTATCTTCTGCCAAACTCTTTCTTTAAGACTTCTAAAAGTATTGTACTTAGATCTACCTACCAATATAGGAAGGGCCAAATACTTATCATAGCTGCCTTGAACTATAGCACCTCCTTCCAGAAGGATCTGCCTTCTAACTTTCAAGCTAGTGTTAGAACTGAAAAAGATAGCTGTCTTATCTTTCATACTTAAGCAACAAATCTTGTATCTTCCTCCATTCCTCTATGCAAGCTCTGCCAAACAGGATGCAATCATCTACAAAGAGCAGATGATTCACCCTTAACCCTCTTCTCACAACTGAAATGCCTTTTGTGTTCCCTTTGCAGTCTGAATTATTAAGTAAGGAGCTCAATCCTTCTGTACACATAATGAATAGATAAGGAGATAGAGGATCCCCTTGTCTAAGTCCCCTTGATGGATCAAGTACCCCTCCTGGTTTACCATTAATTAACACTGAAAATGAAACTGAGCTAATGCACTTCAAGATCAAATCTGCCCATTCATCACAAAACCGCAGCCTTTTCATAACAGCACCCACATAAGGTCACTTTATCCTATCATAGGCCTTGGACATATCCAGCTTGATAGCTATACTGCCTTCTTTTCCTTTCTTTCTCCCCTTCATCAAATGTAAAACCTCGTAAGCCACCACAACATTGTCAGTTATAATTCTACCAGGGATGAAGGCGCTTTGATTGGCTGAGATTGTTACTAACAACACTTCCTTCAGTCTGTTTGCTATTACGTTGGACACCATCTTATATATAACGTTGCAAAGGCTTATAGGCCTATACTCAGTAACCAACTCAGGCTCCTTCCTCTTGGGGATCAAAACAATAAACGTATGATTTACTGAAGAGAAAGGGATCTTGCCATTTAGCAAATCCAACACTGTCAAACTCACCTTATCACCTACAATTGCCCAATGGTTTTGATAAAAACAAGCACCAAACCCATCTAGGCCTGGTGACTTGAAATGAGCCATGCTTTGAATCACTTCTTCTATCTCCAATCTACTGAAAGGTCTTCTTAACCTATCATTCATCTCATTTGTCACCCTGGGAACAATATGTTGTAGACTCTCCTCCAATGTAGCTGTGTTTGGGTTTGAGGTAGTGAACAACTTCTCAAAATACAATTTGAAAGCTTCATCAACTTCCACCTATCCTCTGAAGACTCTTCCTTGTTCATCCTTCACTTGATTTATAATATTCTTCCTTCTTCTTTGGTTTACACAGACATGAAAAAACTTAATGTTGCTGTCTCCAGAAGCATACCAGTTCCTTTTTGCCCTTTGCTTCCACTTCAAGTCCTCTTTCTCAAGAAGTAGTCCTACATCCCTTTGCACCTTTTTAATCAATGCTGAATTATGCCTTCCCTCACCATCTTGTAGTTTTTTTAACAAATCAGTCTTCTCTTTAATCTCTTTCACTCTGTCAACTTTATTCTACTCATTCCACAAGCCGAGTGCCTTGCTGCAATTATCCAGCAAGTATGTAAAATTCTTTGTCTGCTCACCTCTTCCCATACTGCTGTCCCACGCCTTTCTAATAACCTCCTCACAATTTTCTTCTTTTGTCCAACTCGCTTGCTTCATATCCAAAGACTTTCTTGCCTTTCCACCTGTTTGTACCTTTCTTACACAAAGTCAGTAGCAAAGGTCTATGGTCTGAACACCTTCATGCCAAAACCTCCACCCAATAATTTCTATAAAATTGAACCCAACTAGGATTGGCCACAGCCCATAGTCTCTAATCATTTAATATTAAATGATTAGAGACTATTTATTATATTTTACTTGTAAATCTATCATTTAATGACATATCATAGGATAATAAAAAAATTGATAATAAATAGATTTTTTTATAAATAATACGTCTGATTGTAAGATTAGTTTTATTGTAAAATAAATATGACATATCATATGAATCAATGTCAATTTATGAATACTTTTGTAAGATTTCTTTGTAGATGCAGTACTTATTTAGCCTTTTAAGTTATATACTATAAAAAAAAAAAAAAAAGTATTTCTCTTCATAACAAATAAAAATAAAAAGGATAATGCTTATCGATTCAATTATTTATTAATTTTTTATATATTTTTACTTAATGATTAAAGAAATATTTTTTAATAATGTTGTGAATTTTTTTAAAAATATGTTTAAGAGTTTAAAAAAATATATGGGAAAAAGAAAAGGCCATTTGTTCTTGTCGGTAGCATCTATAGCACGACTCAAAATAAAAAGCATTCCTACGATATATTAAAATTACAACTATTTTACAACTCCATATGAACAATAATTTTGAGCATGAATATTAGATTGGTCGATCTTAAAATAAGTTGTAAAAGAATTGCAAATATATCATTGCTCAAAAATTCAAACTTTTTTTCTTTCATTTCTTTTAGCTGATCTTAACAATACCTACAAAGAACTTTACACCTCAGAATCCGTTCTTGAACATAAAACCCTGGCATCACCATGATCTTAACTCGGCTAGGACTGTGTGACCTCTGCCTTTCCATGAACATATCCTCCATGTAATAGGGATCAAAGCTTTTATTCTCTTCAACCCTTAAAATTCCCAATGGAGGGTTGAAGGAAAAGGCAAGCAAATGAAGCAACCATATGCACTTGGCTGCAACAAAGAATGCTTGAAGCAGCTGTTCAGGCCATGTTCTTGTCCAATTCAGCATGGCAACAATGCAACTCATTTTCTGGTCACAAAATTTACTGAATTCTTCACTGTAATACCTAGTCCCCTTCCTCAATACCTCATTCCAACTTAGGTTCTTCAGTGCAACAAATGATGAGAATTGCTTTTGCCGATCTTCTTTGGGATCTAAGAACTTTGGCGTCCCATTCTTCTGATATACACAGTTCTCGAAGTCTTGGTAGAATGCCTGGTTTATGAAAGCTTCCAAATGGTATGACACTGCCGCCTCTGAGTATTTGGAATTCAAACACAGTTCATAGGGTTGAAGAAGCATATTCAAGTTGTTTATTAAACCGTGATCAGTTTCTTCAATCTGGCCAACAAGGGTCTTGCAGAATTGCTTTACAGACAATCTTGCTTCTAATACCATCTCCAAGAAATCTTCCTCCATTACTTCCTTGCTCACAGACATCCAATTTTCTCCATTTCTATCTAAGGATTTCCCTCTAGAACCAAAAGTTTCAATATTTTCAGGAACTTGGGAATCCTTCGCCTGAGTAGCTTGTCTCAAAGCTTCCTTCAGCTCTTCACAGTAAGTCTCCAAGTACTCTAGCTTCTGTTTAAGCTCCTCCATTGAAGACTTCATCTCAGCAACTTCCATTAATGCCGCGTCTCCATTTTCATTTGCTTCTATGAGCTCTTTCTTCAATATATCAATTGACACTATCCCCGAGTCTTTAAAGATCCGGGACACTTCCTCGGATTCAATTCGATTCGAGGAATTCTTGTTCTTATGCTTCTTCTTTAACTTAGGAAACAGCCATGCAATCACTCCCCGTCCCCGATTCTTCGATTGTGATTTTAATGGGAAAACAGTATTAGAATTCTTGCTCTTCCTTGTTGCATTTTTAGATTCGGTAGTGATAATTGCAGGCTTGCACCTATTGCAGGTTGACACCGATTCGAAGTACCCCATACCATTAATTCTTCGGCTTAACTTGAAATGGTCATTCCCGGGTGACGTTTGAAGCACAGCAGTGTGGTTTGCACAAGAACCAGTGACAGAGTTGTGATCCGCAGCTGGACAAATATGGGATTCTGAGCTGCCCAAACCAAAAGGCAATACCTTTCTTGAGGATGAATTTTCCTTATAATCTGATAGAAAAGTTTCGTTGTCATTTCCTTCAAGCCCGTACTCATCCCAACTTTCTGATAATGTTCCTTCTTCTAGTTGAATTTCTTGATACCCTGACAGAGGTTCCTCTTCATAGCTCTGTCAATATATTCCAAATCAGAAACTCTACATCATTCATGAACAACGTAAATTTTCAAGAACACAGAAATTCTTCATGGGTTACACACAAGATGATACTTATATTATTTCGGGCGAAACCTAACAACTTAAATTGTTGACAAAATCTGAAAAATTGTTTTTAACTTCAAAACAAAAAACAAACCAAGTAAATTAACCACACAAGATGCAGTCAACAGAAAAAAAAGAAAAAAGAAAAAACTTGTGGACAAGATTAATAAGATTTATACTCACAGTAGGTGTGAAAACAGGGTAATCTTTGGCCGAAAACTGAGTACCAGGGAGTGAAGCAGGGAAAGGAGACGGGAATCTCACATTGGTGAGGCTATTCCCTTGCATTAACGCAGCGTGAAGAGCTCTCAGCTCCACTACTTTGGCAATGGCTGCTTGGATTTCTTGCCTGTTGATTTCATGGTAGGTGTTGCTGCTGCTGCTGATGTTATGGTTCTCAAAGATCTGGGAGGCAGTAGTAGCAGCAGCCATGAATGAACCCAGGACAGAACACAGCAATTCATGTAAAACCAAAAGAAAACAGTAACTATGATACAAAGTTCAGAACATATGAAACCCAAAATGAAGAAGAGAGGTTAACATGCGGGTATCCAACGATTGGATTGCACTTGCAGAGAAGAAGATCATATCTAGTGCAGAATATAGGAGAATCAGAAAATTGAGAGAGAGAGAGAGAGAGAGAGAGAGAGAGGGTATCTCAAACCAAATTAATGATCTTTTGTCTTTGTTGTCAAAGAAAAAGAGTAGCTTTTGACTGTAATGTAGCCAAAGAAGTTCACCAAAATGGCCAAAGTTTCCAAAAGCAACCATTTGTCAAAACGATCACTGTGAGTACTATAATTAGTTCCACTATATATTTCACTGCACTGCCAACACAAAATCCTCCGAATCATTGCTTTCCATGCTCTTTAGAATGCTTTGTGGTTTCATGTCGCAAGCAATAATATCAGTGGGCTGCACACTGTCGTGTCTTTTCAAACATGCATCGGTTTGAATCCCATTATATATGTAAAGTCCTAGCAAGTAATAATTTATAGGTTTCCCATGCTTTGAACTTTAATTTGATCATCGTACTGTATGAATTTTTTTCTTGAAAACAAAGAAAGATGAAAATGTAAGGTTCGAAGATTGGAACGATAGAGAAGATTAGCATGGCCCCTGCACAAGGATGACACGCACAAATCGAGAAATAGTCCAAATTTTTAAAATAAAGAAAAAGGTCCAAAGAAAAGAAAAAAATAGGTACATGCCAAATAGTATGTGCATTTGAGTAATATGAAGTAGTTGTTTTAGCTTTTAATTGATTGATTTATGTAGTGTTGGCCAGCCAATTACATTCCACATTCCAATGTAAATGATTTATATTGTTGGTTAATGTTTTTTTATTTTGGTTTTGGGGTCATAATTAGTCCCAAAACTGTTTGCGATATTTCTTCACCTTAAACGAGTGTTTTCAATAAAGTGTTCTAAAAAAAATGAAAAAGACATTCCACATTCAAAAGTGGTGATCATCTTAAAGAAATATCATGATAAGATGTAAAATCGTCCTAACCTAACAGCAAAAGGTCATATATATTATGATATGAATATTGCTACTGGCCCCCATTTGGCAACCATATTTGCATCGACACATGCTCATGATTTCTTCCTCTACGCACCAACCATTGGAATACGAAGATAACAGGCACTTTTCTTCACAGCAATCGCAAAAAAGCTGAACGCCTAAGGCATAAATAAATCATTGGAATACAAAGGTAATTATGGGACTTTTGGGAGGAAGCATAGGGGCTCATTCACTCTATGTTCACCTTATAGATTTTTTGGCAAAGGAAGGGGCAGGGGATGTTCTTTGGATTTTCTAGGGGATAATTTTGGACAAGGATTGTTTCGTGGACTTGTATGTACTGATAGATGGAGCTTACCTTAGATTCAGCAACGATAGTATTTTTTTTCTTTGGGTTGTACAAAATAGTGTTTGTTTTTATTTTGATGCTTGGGTTTGGCATAACTCTTAGGTGTCTGGTTGTTACCACGGTTTTCTTCCGTCATAGGTGAGGGTTTTACTTGGCACCTCCTGTCAACAGAGCCATTGTAGTCTCGCTTTTTGCTGTCAAAGTATGGTAGAGGGCAACATGTATCTCTGTTAGAGGTGCAAAGGAATAGTTCCAGACTTTGGAAGTCCATTATGATTGTCCTGCTTAATGTGTGTGCCGCGTCTAAACAAAAGTATGGGATGGATTGGCCTCATTTTGGTTTGACCAATGGTTTTCGGAGGCACCACTAGCTCACATGGTAGAGAGAGTCTTGTCTCCGTCCCTAGTTATAAAGATGTATGGATGAAGGATAGATGGAATGCTGAAATGCTTGAACAGCTAGTTGGTGAAGAGTTATCAGAGACATTAATGAGAACAGTTTATGTTGGAAGGTCAAGGCAAGATGTTCTGGCGTGGATGCCTGCTAAAGATGGGAGGTTCACAACGGCAACAACCTGGGAATTTATTCGAGTGAGAGGGGATCATATTGCATAGATGGATTGGGTATGGAATAATCTCTTGCCGAAGAGGATTTCAATTTGCATGTGGCAAGTGAGATTTAAATGTCTTGCTGTTGATGAGAAGCTTTGCGATTGTTGTTCATCACCTCAGACGGAAACGTTGGATCATGTTTTGGCAACGTGTAAGGTTGCGAAGCAAGTGTGGCGTATTGCATCTGTGGCGCTGGGCGTTGCGTGTATGCATACTAATAGTTGGTGGCACCGAGTGGAGGTATGGTTTACTTGTGCAAAGAAAGGTACCCAACGGGGTGTATTAATTGGCCTACTACCGAGTATAATTACATGGTGTTTATGGAGACAATGATGCAAAGCTCGGATGGAAGACGTACATGAAAATCACATAGGAGTTTGGAGGTCCATTCGATATTGGATTGGTACCTTGGTGAATGATTTGACCAAATTAAAGATCACCCAAATTGACTATCAGATTTTGAGTGTAATGGACATTCCGATTCAGGGTCGTGTAGTGCAGAAAGTTCACACCGTTACGTGGTTAAAACCTCCTTATGGGTGGTGGAAGCTAAACGTAGACGATAGTTGTCGAGAGAATCTAAGGAACTGTGGTGGGGGTGGAGTGCTACGGGATCATAGGGGACATATTAAGGCTGGGTTTTTGGCTCCATATGGTTTCAGGACTAACAACGAGGCGGAGCTACGAGTGTTGCTGCAAGGAGTTCGATTGTGTAAATCTTTGGCCTGCACGCATGTGATCTTAGAATGTGATTCTAAGATTGTGGTTGACTGTTGAAGAAGAGATGTTGTAGTTTATGGTATCTGTGGGACTACTGGGATGACTTTATTAAGGAGTTAGATGGCTTACAATATGAGATGGTTCATCAATTCAGAGAAGGGAACCAAGTGGCTGACTACCTAGCACCAAAAGGTGAAGAGGGAATGATGTGGAGCTTCTGCCTAAGTGATAGTCTGCCAGGAAAGCTGAAGGGTATTCTTAGATTGGACGCACTAGGTTTGCTGTCACTGGGGATGGTTGTAGGTTGAAGGTTTGGATTGATACGGAGTGTTACGGAGCTGTTCGTTGGGCTCTATTTCTGTTATGACTTGAGGAGTTTATTGTTTGTTTATTTATAGGTTGGTCTGTTGGACGTGATTCTTTTTTTTTTGGGAGGATGTTGTTGTTTTATCCTTAGTCCTCGTGTACTATTGTCTCCGCCATAAGTGAGGGTTTTAATAAAATTGAGAAAGGATTAATCATGGACATGTGACCCTATCTCTTTCTTAAAAAAAAAAGGGTGAGGGTTTTAATAAAAAAATTTAAAAAAAATAAGCGTTTGAGTTTTTACAAAAATCCAACCCTCTTGGGCTGGCCCTCATAAGCCCTTTTCACCTCCCAAACCTGAAATGGAGGCCGAAGCTCCATGGGCCCATGTTTGAGAATGGCTCCACTTCTAGGCCAGTTTCACGGTCCAATAGAAGTCCTGGGCCTATGGACCCACTTATGTTACACTGGCCAAAGGAGACCCTTATCTTGGAGCCATTAACCTCCGTCGTCGATCCCAATGATGCCTATGTTGACAGTCCTTCGTTGGTGACAACAACTCCTGCGAAGAAATGCATGCAAACTTCTACGAAACACTTGGGGGAGGTTTCTGATCTCAGGGGGCCACAAACTAAGTCATTGACAATATCTGGACTGTTCCCAGTCATTATGGCAAAAAAGGTGACTTGTTGGGTATCTGAGAAGTCCATGGCAACAGGGAAGGGACTTGTTGCCAACCCAGAATCTTCAATGGAGAATACCAGTGGAGTTGTTGAGAAGGCACAAGATTTGAATAAGGGTTTATCATTGGTGCCATTTGGAACTACGTTGGGAACTATGTTAGGGGAAGATGTTGTCCCCTTGGTATTTCTTCCTCCATTAAACAATATAGTTGGATTATCTTTGGATTGGGTTTTGTAAAAGGCTAATGAGATTCAGCATATATTATGGGAATCTTAGGTGGAGGATGTGAAGATCAATTTAAAGCACTATTCACTATGATTGAGGCAAGCCACTTGCGTAATACTAAATCAAGCTTTAAAGAAAAGCAAGGAGTTGAGGTATATTTTTCATGCAATCAACTATGATGCTAAGGGTGGTAGTTCAAGTCAAGGACATAGAGGTTGTTTCAGGTGAAGGTTGGGCTACAGGAAACATTGGGTTGGGGTTGGGGTTGGCGTTGGGAGGGGTTGTTTTATTCTTACTCGGGCTTGAAATATTTTTTGTAGTTTTTCACAGACTTTTTGGGACAGTAGGAGCTCTCTAGTATGAGTTAGAGATTTTGTTGTATACATCTAGTGTACTTGATTTCTATTGATATATATATATATATAATACTTATATAAATAAAAAAAAATCCATCCTCCTACTTTGGTAATACTCAATATATAATGTGCTCAAATGTCCGTTTAGCAATTCTCGGAATTTATAAAGTGAAATGGAATAATAGAAAAGTATCAAAATGCCATCCAGATTAAAAAATAAATAAATTATGAAAGTACTATGGACACGTTACTGATCGGAATGCAAAATCTTATCAAATTTGTTGGAATAAGTAGAGGGATTTATAAACAGAACAAAGAAATGAATTGCACAACTTATACGTCAAAATTACAAATAATAATAATAATAATAATAATGTTAGATACAATTTTAATTTTAACAAAAACAAAATGAAATTAAAATTTGCTAATTTCAACCCATTACTCTTCTTGGAGCAAGTTTATTTATTTATTAAAATAAAATATACCAATAAATAAATAAACTTATTTAAGGGATTATTGGTTAGTTTAGTTACACAAATCATTACAACTTTTTTAAATTCTCATACAAAATACAATAAACAATTCAATTTTTTTAAATCTTAAAATAAAAATAATGTTAAAAAATTATATTCTAACAATATAATTTTATTCAACTTTCATTTCATCTCATCTGTATAACCAAACAAGATCTTAATAGTTTTTTATTAAAAAATAAATTTGATAAAAGAAGGAATTATAATTTTTTGGAATTTTGCTAGAACTTTGAAAATTAGAGTAATAAAAAACACATAGGCGTTAAAAATAAGAAGGATAAATATTTTATAAGGAATAATATTCAATAAAATCATATTTTTAGATTTCAAACAGAAATGCTGAAAAGTTTCTGGTCAAATTGGAGGTAACTATGAAAGTTGAAACACCCGATTCATAGATCTCACCGAAAAGTTTTAAAAACTGAAGCTAAAAGCTTATTGGGTGGTTGCGCAATTGCCACAGATCGTAATCCGTGTCACACTCTTTAGGAGATCTAAGGCCGTCGATCACCCCACTTATCAACGGTTTACAATCACTCCTCCAAAAATTTGAAACGAAGCTCACGAAAATTTTACATGTTCCCTCCCGCGTCAGTTTCCCTCCCCCTTTTCACACTATAAATACTCCCTGAAACCACAGCATTCCATCCACCACTGAGATTTTCTACATTTTCTCGAGAAAAAGCAAACAATCCTTCAAAACTCTTTTACCATTTCCAAATGGCTCGTACCAAGCAGACAGCTCGCAAGTCTACTGGAGGGAAGGCTCCGAGGAAGCAGCTGGCAACCAAGGCCGCTAGGAAGTCGGCTCCCGCTACCGGAGGAGTGAAGAAGCCACACAGGTTCAGGCCTGGGACGGTGGCACTGAGGGAGATCAGGAAGTACCAGAAGAGCACGGAGCTTCTTATCCGGAAACTTCCGTTCCAGAGGCTGGTGAGAGAGATTGCCCAGGACTTCAAGACCGATCTCCGCTTCCAGAGCAGTGCCGTTTCGGCTCTACAGGAAGCGGCCGAGGCTTACCTTGTTGGGCTGTTCGAGGACACCAACCTGTGCGCTATTCATGCCAAGAGGGTCACAATCATGCCCAAGGATATTCAGCTTGCTCGTAGGATTAGGGGTGAAAGGGCGTAGAGAAATTACCTGCATTTTAAGATGTTTTAAATCTGGTTATCTGTTTCTCTTATCTAGATCTGTAAATCTGCGGATTTCTAATGGCTAATTAGAAATCTTTCCGCCTTTTGATGAATTTCGTTTGGTTTGTTTGTTTAGTTCTCTACGTGTTTGTATTGATCAATCTAGCGCTAATTCAAGAAATTTATATCTGTGATCAAACAAATTGTTGCGCTCTCTGTTTTCTGAATCTTTATTCCTAATTTTGCTTTATATTTCGGCTTTCTAACTCGGAAAAAGATCTCTGAATTTTTTCTCGTTTCTGGAAATACAATTAAAGGTTACTTCTTCCAATTTGACAAGCACTAGAGACTAATACTTGGAAACAATTTGCGTGTTCAAAATAAATATTTAAGACTTTGGTAGATGCTTTAAAAAAAGAAGAAAGAAATATCAGCATCTTGCTCCTTATGATTTCGGTGTTCATCGGTTCATTGTAAATTTTTGCGCTCGTTCTTTGAGTTTTTTGCTCTTTTACCGTAATATTCCAAGTTTCGGGAAGACTGACAAAACTTCATAATATTTTGGGTAGTTATTGTCAAAGTTTATAGTATTGGTTAGGGATCGTCAAAAATGCTGAATATTTCAGGGGTTATTGGTTAGTTTGTAGGATTTTAAATTTTAAATTTTGATTTTCAATATCTATTTAATTATATAAAAACGAAGTTTTTAATTGTTGATTTTGTATTCATACCATAAAATTCAAAAATGAAATTGTGTAAAAAGAGATTTACACCAAGTGAAGAGAAGGTGACCTGAAAACAGGTGACACGTGAGCGCGAAAAGAGAGATGGAAAGCTTAGAGTGAGTGGGGAGGGGCGATTTGTAGTGGATATGCTTTGGTCTGACTAACATAGCCGGCACTGGAAAGAAAATCATGGGGCAGAGTAAAAGGAAATTCGATCATATTGCTTCGTTGAAACGGCTACCTGATACGAAACTGCGCCAGGCACGTGAATATGTTGAATGTAAAACGGAATAACAATGTTCAAAGATAACTAAAGAATCCCATTGTAATGTAATATTGAGAAAGAAGATATAAATTGAAAAAAAAAAAGAAAAAAAAAATGAAAGGCCAATATAAATACAATTCTGGGAATTCAATAAGAATCAAGAGAGGTACATGAAAACGGCAAGAGTAGGAGGGGAACATTGCAGTGGCAGAGGGAGACGACAGATACGGCCTCATTTTCCCACGTCAACTTCAACAATATCTGCAGATTCACATAACCAGAAACACGCAGTGATAGAAAAATGAAATATTAAAGTGTAATATTTATGGAGCTGTAATCATTTTAATAGCATAATTTCACTATGAACTATTGCAATTTTTAAATTTTATTTCATTTCATTTTGTATATATAAATATATAAACCGATTTAAGACTTCGTTCAAAAAGACTATCTCAACTTATATATTATTTCATCAAAATAAACCATCATATAAACCATTTTGAGTTTCTCAATTATAAAATCATGTCTCTCTCTAGATCTCTCTACCTCATTTTCTTTTATTTGTTCCATCAAAACAAATGTGCATCCACTACAAATTAGAAGAATTCATTCCCGTTTCTTTCTTTTCAATTTGTATTTTGTGTTAAAACTCATATAATGCGAGGCATGCACCCTATTGTATATTAATTTTTCAATATTATAAGCTGACCATGAATTAATTTATTGTTAAAGTAAATTCATTTTATATAGATGTACAATTTTTAGTCCATTTTTTTAATGTATTTATATATTGATCAATTATTAATTAGTTTTAAATTGTTGTAATAGTGATTATATATAATGCATGTATAAATATAAATCTATGAAATTCAATATATACAACAATTAGCGCATTACGCATGTTATAGGCTCATATTAATAAATTACAAGAAGTAAGTTTTTCTTAAATATATTTAGCATTTTTCTTTATATATTTTAAACTATTTTGTAGTTTCTATTTCTTTTTTCTTTTATTCTTGGTTATTTTCACATAATGCATTGTTTAAAGTTGTTGATGGCAAAAGCATAAAAAAGGCTAATAATTTAGTGTGAAAGTAAATTTCAAGAACCAACTTCATAATATCTTCGAATCTTGGGAGTGTTTTTCAAAGCACGGCATTAATTTGGACTATCTACTGGATCATGAATTTTCATGTAATTAATAATAACTGGAAAATTTAGGTGGACAAAGCAAGCAGTAGACATTTTGAAAATTTAGTAAATTCCATGAAAATAAATGATTTTCTTTAACCCTTGGGGCTTATTACTAAGTAAATTCAAAGCTATAAATTGTACATTTTGAGACTTGTACAATAAAATTTGTAGAAAAAAAATTAAAGGTAGTTAAGTTGGCGCACCCCTATCTACCTGTCAAAACAGGGCATTTTCGTTTCAAATGAAAGGGTGAGTTTTCGTTTAAAATAAAACGGTACATTTCACCCTTCCTCACCCTTATTTTCCCATGATCGAACAGAGTTTCACCCTATTGTGTGTTTAGATAAAGGGAGTGGCTGGTAGCAGGATTTGGTGTATTCACACCTTTTACAAAGACTAAAGAATGAAAACAAGCCCTCTATTATTGAGTCTGACTCAGTATGCACATAAGTGAAAATGATATCATTTAATTATGAGCAATGCTACGTACAGTTCCAAAATGGGCACTGCAATGCAAGCCTAGGAAATTTTAACTTTACAATTTTTTAAAATTACAAAAATATCCCTCCTAAAATGATGTTTTTTCTCATTTAATAAAGAGCCTGCACATACAGTCCCTAAGTGGGGTCTGTAATTAGAATTTATCTTTAATTAAAAATATTTTAAAGATAAAATAGTTTAGACTTACATTGCAATCCCCAATTGGAGACTGTACGTAGCATTGCTCATTATATTTTCTTTCAATTGGAGCAATGTATCTACTCTGCTGAATCTTTTAGGTATTTTCAATATACCTAAACTTGGCAGTTTCAAGAATGACCTTAAAACAATTTTAATGTCTAAGAAAACTTTTGTCAAACACCTAGGCTACGTGTTCCCTTTCACCAATTGGTTTCACAAGAAGGGTTAGGAGTCAAGACTTCTTGATTTCCTTTAAACACTATTTCGGTTAAGAACAAAGTGTTTGGATAATGTATATAATTCATGCATACACAGTATAATTTCTAAAATAACCTACATCGAATTAATACCAAACTACTGTTAAGTGTGCTAACAAAAACCAGGATCTTACACAACCCAAAAATCCACCGTGCCCTTCAATCGACGATAAACCAAGAATTGGTAAGCAAACCCTGAAAACAACATCATATAACAGATGGTAGAAAACTATCTGGATACCACTTGCTAAACACGATGGAAAATCGTAAACCCTAGGAAACACAACCCATTCAAACGATTCCCGAGCCTAGGTTTAGGAAATTACTCACACATAGTATATTTGAAAGTAATGAAAACAAAAACAAAACATAACAGACAACATTTGAGAGAATGGAATAACAGAATAAAAATCTCCAAAATCTACACTGAAAAACTTGTCTAGTCTCTTTGCTCTGAATCCTCCCTTTCTTATCCTTGCTCTCGTGCGTCTCCTCCACTTCCTCTCCCAAATATTCCATGAGTGGTTGGTTATCCCCTCATGTTCCGTGCGGTTCATCACTGGAGGCTAGGGCTAAAACGGAAAACAAAAAAGAAAGAGAGAGGGAGAGCGAGAGAAATACTTAGAATAATTTTGAAATGTGTTGTCGTGTCCTTGAGTGTGAATTGAAAAAAAGAACACTCTTTTCCTTTTAGTCATGCATCAACCTTTCTTACTTTTATTTTAATGTATTAAACAAGCATGTAACATGTTTTGAATCTAAAATTGCCTCAACTTTATACTTATTTAATACATTATTATCACTCTACCATCGAGCATGGCCTTAGATGCAGGGAAAGGATCCGACAACTAACCCACCTGTTCTTTGGCTTTTGCTTTTGCCAAACCAATGAATGATGCCTTTCTACTACCTTTAGGAAAGTTGTAAAAGTGGGTAACTTGAAGAAAGGATAAACTAGTGGAAGATTTTCAAACAAACAAATTAAGAGATCAGATTATTGGGATTTTTCTTGTTTCTCTTTTAGAGTTTTCATCAAAGGCACATGTTTCTTACAACTATGTCCAATTCAACTTCTTTGTAGAAGCTAGTGTTTCTTCTGGTACTAGAGTTCAGGAGTTTGGTGAGTTAAATTCAATATACTTTCAACTATTTCTCCACAACAATCACAAAAGATCAAGAAAAAGAGAAGCCTGTCTGGAAACCCATGTAAGATCTTTTTTCATGTCTTCTCAATTTTGCAACTAGATTTGTCTTATGTTCCTTTTAGTCTT
>QEOT01124150.1:105995-171126 GCA_003123785.1 Pterocarya stenoptera | reverse complement strand
AAGGTGTTCGATGCACCAAATCTACCCGAGGCTGAAGCAATATCCTTCCTACATATTATACTTCTTCCGTTTGATTTTAAATTGCCTGGCTCGTCCTTCAAGAAAACTAACCCTCAATTTCTTACCACTCTGTTCATGTTTTTCAAATCATGCAGAAACCCAATGAAAAATGTCATTGTTGAGAAGTTAATCTTGACCAAAGCACGTATTTCAGATAACACCAGGGGGAATTGCGGATGCAAAGGACTAAGCTCAAGGCTTGCTGTAACTCAGAAGAAGGCAATATTAAGGAGTCTTTACATTTTCCTGATATCTGGGTACTCTAGTGTAGAGATGTAAAAAAATATATGCAGTAACCCGTTGGTTCTGAACCCTAAAAGCAGCATTGAAGTGCTTTAGCTGCCTTGCCCTATGCTAGACCTATAGAAATATCATAAATCTGCTAAATGTGGAATCTTATTCAAATACAACGGCAGCATATAAATATACTAGAATTCAGTGCACTTCATTATTTCATATCAATCGAGGGAGTCGTGTCTGAATAGGAAACAAATCCCACGTTCAAAAGCAACAAACATTGTGATTGGTACATAACTGTAACAAAGGAGTGAAACATATCATAATCCAATCTACAACATACCATACTTTGTAATGCTTTCTTATTATTCCATAATTTCCATGTTTTAAGCAATATCCTGGCTTAGTTCTGACATCAAACATGTATAGCATCATATAATCATGTCTTAGTGCTGAAAGTACTAACACCGCTTTAAAGTTAAGCACCCATTGAAAATTTGAAACATTGAAGTCATTCAATGTGAGAGCAGACAGACCAAAAGCAGGAACACCCTCTACTAACAACAGACTTGCCGCAAAGGGAAATGATATTCAGATTAGTAGTTTGAGGACCAGTTGGCAGCACTCCCAACTCTGGGCATGCCAGCGGCTTCCCTCTTAGACTCTGCGTCCACCGTGAATGTTGCACCACACACCTGGCCGGAACTGTCCACCCTTGGCACTGGCTTCACCTCATTAAGGGGGTGTTCGAAACTCCTCAAGCCTTTGGAGGAAGTGAAAAAGCATCCTTTGTAAAACAACAGAAACGGATAAATTAGCAATGATGCAGTCATGCCCATACAGTAAAATCAAACTTCCCCAGAAACAGTCTATAGTAACCAAAATTTCATGCGAATTAAAACAGGAAAAACATCGGAAAGCAAGTCTTGAGTTTCAAACAATGTGGTAGATAGCGAACGGGGGATGATAAAAATGGCAACCAACAGTATGCAATGTAGATTTTAATGTGTATCTTACTAACGCAATTTGGAATCGCCCACATCCCTATGTTTCTTATATTTTGGTCCTAAATCGTCTAGCAACATATTTCAAAGCCCACATAAATTTTTTCTCTTGCGTTGCGTTCCATGCCAATATTTGTTGTCATCAGGATCATAGAAGACAGCAATAGAGGAGCTATAAAGAAATAATCCACCATTCAGAGAAATTTTCCTAAGGTGAAATAAACTGCTTTTCCATGATTATATACCTTTAGGAAATGGTGCAAAAGATTTCCCGCAGCCCTTCTTCACAATTTCATCATCATCTGAAAGAACAAGATGGCCTTCAGAATCAGTACCCCAGAAGAAGGGAACACTTCCATCAGCATCCTGTATAAACCGAAGGCAGAATTAGCTCAAGTAAAGCAGATGGTGATCAGCACAAAGAAAGGTACAAGAATTATGAGGGGCCCATAACATAGAAGCATAAAGTTTTAGGAAGAAATGTATACTCACAACAGCTATAAATGCGGCTTTTGAAGCACTGTCATAGAGAATAAACGCAAACTTCCCTTGGATATCTCTCACAACCTGATCAGCAGGATAAGGACCACGGTCTCTCAGGGTTCTGTAAGCTTCTATAATAATGACAACCTCATTCGCAGTTTTGTTCAACCCATATTGTTGCTTAAGCAGAGCAACATTTTCAATGTGGCCTTGAAACAAGCAGAAAATGTCGTCCACCACAGCAAACAATCTAACAGCAAAAGATGTGGAAGATCAACAGTCAATCAGAAGAACCAACAAAAAAGAGAGCATCATTAGAGAGAAAATAACACAAAAATTTGAGCGAGGATAGCCCAGCAGAAAATTATCCCCTTGGTTCTTCCCTGGGATATGAAGACAGAACTTAGTGTTTTAGAATGTAATGCAAAATTACAATACAAGTCAACAAGACTAATGAAAGCATTATCTATAACATATAAATATAATTCCATATCAAATAATAAAAAAAAAACTTAAAATCACCAGAAATGTAATGTTTGTTCATTCAAAAGTTCCTAAGGATTGCCAAAATATTAGAATAATTAAGGTGATCATAGCCAACTAGTTGGACCAGTCTTTTGTTTTTATCTCAAAACCATTACCGAGACAGATGAAACTAAAGACAAAATAAGATCTTTACATTTGGATTAAATGCCATTGTAAGATAGACATGACCTGAGATATAATAAGTCAGATATAAAATATTGATTGAATAAGTTGATAGAAACCACTGATCAAATAAGATATAAATGATTCGTTGATCATGGGTTTTGTGGGCAGGTCCTATTAGCCAATAAAATCTAGAAAAAACCAGAAATACACTAAATTTAAATATTTAATACACTTCTCATTATTATTGTTCTTTAGTAATATTTCCGAGGCACCAAACGAAGCATTAGCACTTGCAGCCCCAACTCACTCTATTCAATTAGAAAAGCTAGCAAGAGGGCACCGAGATCTGTGAAATAATGCAAAGATCTTCAAAATTCAGTCACCAAATGTATGTATTAGGAGGGAAAATGTAAATCTACGAATCAAAAGTCTCAAATACTACGCTTCACAATAACAAAAATTTGATTGTCCTTTTGTCACTACAGATAAGGACGACATCTATTTTGACAAGTCGAAAGGGACCACATAAAAATACCAAATAATAAACTTAACCGAAAATAAATAAATATCAAGAAAATAAAGCTAACGTGCTATTGGTCCCCAAAAAACACAACGAAACCAATAGATGAAAAAAGGAAAAAAAAAAAAAAACGACCCAGAAATTAGCATAATCGGATCAACTCCAAATAAATTGAAAAAAAAAAGAGGATATCTTTTTTTTTTTTTTTTTTTTTTGAGTTTTTTGACACGGGTATGGTGTAGATGTACCTGGGGAGGAGGGGGTTCTGTTTGTTGAGCGAGTATGATATGAGGCCCTCGGAGCCGAGGTTGACAGTGACAGAGCCAGGGTGCGTCGAGCCGAAGTGGTGGACCAGAACCCCATCTTTCAGAGCCAAGACCGGGCCGGAATGGGGGCTATGCAGAGCCTCAGGGCTCTTCGCCACCGATTTGTCAAAAACTGCCAGCATTTTCCTCTTGCTTTCTTGATCGTCGATCCAATGCAGAGAGAGAGAGAGAGTGGCTGCGTGTGTGTGACTGGAAAGTAAGGAAAATGAGGTTGGTTAAATACGACTCGTTGAATTGGAAACTTTTGGTTTCCGCTATTGCCCCCTTCGCCTTTTGCGAATTAGATATGGTTTGAACTTTGGACACGGCTTTTTTTCTTTTTCTTTTTCTTTTTTGTTTTAAACAAGTTTCGACGAAGCTTTATTAATATCGGTCGAAACAAGTTGAGACAAGTGCCACCCTATCGTCGGTGGCACTGGACTGATGCCAAAAAGACGTCGTCACTGGATTAATCTTCTAGCCGGTACTCTTTATCTCCAAATAACAGTTGTATAATGAGTGAGTGTCACGTAGGCTTCTCACCTTAGCTACCATGTGTCCTTATTGCAGGAGATCAAGCACATTGACCCATCCTTCATCTCCTCTTTTCGTCGTTGCTTCCATTGCTCTTGACCCCCTCTCTTAATTTTAGAGAGGGGGGCGTAGAGGGGGCTTTCCGTGCGATCCTCCCACGTCTTACTAGATGTGATCCTCCCACATCTTACTCGACCAAATCCAGAAATCCTGACGATTGATATTCTCTACCCAGTGCCGCCGACAATGTCTTTTTGGCATCAATCCAGTGCTACCAACAACCGATAGACTCTCTGGTATGTCCTTTTAAGCTTATTCTCTAGACTATACAACTTGATCTGAGATTGCAATTAGTTAAGATGATTTTGGGTTTGATTGTGGGTTTCAAAATTGACTAACTACTCATGGGAACACTAGAAATGAGTCTTGTACAAAATTTCTTTTGTTAGAAATATCGAGTGTTATTTAGATATTTGACTGAGTCTTGTGGGTTGATTGTGGGTTTCACTTTCATTCTTAATTCACTAAGTGTTGCTGGCAACTATTTGCAAAGCAGAGTTTTTCAAATGTGGACTATTCCTTTGCAAAAGACTAATTTAGATATTGGACTATACCTTTGATAATAGAGCCCATGCTAATACTTAAATACATATATTATTTGAGAGAGAGAGAGAGAGAGAGATTTGGTGGGATTTAAATGGTTGTATGTGGGGGATCTATATATCCTTCAGTTTGCATTTGTTGCAATTTTCAGAACTGAAGAGGTCAAACACTATCTTGAAATGATTGATAATGGAGTGCTATTTGTGAGTTTCTCTCGATGATAAGACCACCTTACTTTTGCAAAGCAATTTAAACAAATGCTTCCATTTAAAACTCATTTTTAGACCAAGAAAAGCTAGCCAGGCCCCAAGTTCAAATTATACTAAACTTAACTATCTTCATCATGTGAAGGAGATCAAGCTAGCCAAATGAGCCTGGACCACATTTATCTTGAATTGATTTTCTTTAAGTAAAAGGGAAAAAAAATGCTATACAGAAGTGACTAGTAACACAGATTTTAGCCAAGCTTATACTATAAATTTTCCTAATTATACCAATTGGATTTTGCCATCAGGATATCGTATGAAAGAAGCTTAATTTCTTTTTCTTTGAACCTGATTGTACTTACTTTCTTCTCTATTTTCCAGCAAATGACAAATTCAAGTTCTCATTCCGGGCAAAGTTCTTGGATTGCAAGAGGGGACAACAAAGCCAGTTAGGAGAGACTACTCTTCTATTATGGCATACAATCCAAGCTACAAATTTCTGGAAAAACTAATAGTTTTGGTAGAAGATTTTACAATTATCCAAACTACAAGATCAATAAACAATGTCACTTTTTTGAATGGATTGATATTCAAAGTAAACAAAACAATTGTTGTAAGATGACGTTGGAGTTAGCTCAGTAAAGGAACGAGATGGTACTTCATGAACATTTAGGTATCGAACAATCCAAATTTAAAACAATGGAGAAGAAGTACAAGAGAATCTTGAAAGTGTTAATCTTGTTATGGTTATTTTTTTATGGCAATTTGTGCTATAATTTTTATGTTTCAAAAAAACTACAATGTACGTTGACCAGTGCTACGACTCATGTAACCATTTGTAATTTTTTTAATACATTTCTCAGTTGAATGTACTGAATATGTGATGAATGTAATGGAAATTTTGAACATGTTTTGAATGTACTGAATATGTGGTGAATGTAATGAAAATATGTGACATAAAATGTAATAACATCCTAAAAATATTGGTATACAGCTCTTAATCAGGCATCTGCCAAAAAACTACTTCTAATACATTCATCTTCATCAACTTGCATGGAGTACACAAATTCAAGTTCTTTGCATTGTCAATCAAGAAAGTAGGCATAAAATATTTGTGCATCCCCCTCTTCAAATAATTTTCTCATTTGGTTTTTCAAGAAATTTTCAACATTCTTGCCAATACAACCAACGTTAAAGTCACCAACTAACCATTTACTCAACACAAACATTATCTTCCTCGTCGGTATACCGAACTCATTCAAAGTTATAATAAGTTTTTTTGGACTTTAGTAACTCCCATATATCTACGGAACAAACTAGTACTTATCGATGTAACTAGAACTTAGATACTATCCATTTCTCACCATCTTTCTTTATTTCCATCATTACTTTACATCCAATCTTTGTCTCCGCAGGTTTAGGAATTGTTCGTTCGTTGTAACTTTCCTACCGAAATTTTTCCCTTGAGCAAACATAGTCTACTGCAATTAGTTTTTTCTCATTTTTGGACAATCGAGTATAGTTGGTCCAAATAGCGAAACTTTTTCATCTTGCATATGCCTTGTAAAATGTTTGGGCATCTTCAACGTCATCAAATAACATACCAACAAATGGCTCCAAAGGACCACTATTCGAAGATGAAATCACATTGACTCCATCATCCACACTTACCCCATCTTCCTCATCCACTCCATCTTTCAATTCACTCCGTGTTCCATATTCATAACACATTGTTCTTGTATACTTTCAGCCTCAACTCCCGCATTCTCAACTTGTGGACAGTTTCCACACATCATATCTCAACTTCATCACTATTAGAGCACATAATTTTATCTTTTAATACAAATAACCATATTACAAATTCAGTTAAGAAACATAAAATAGTTTGAGAACAATCTAGTTGCCAAACACAACCTAAATCATTAAGATGATTGAACACTAAGAAAATATGAGGTTGTTAGCATACCAATGAATGACATATCATGGACCCGAGGCACCAATATCACTCAGGCCTATATGTTAAATCATCTCTATATTAACCGTAGTGGAATAATGAAGCCTATCATATTGTACATGGACATAAATGTCTCAATATACCAAAATTATAGTTTGTTTAACACTATATTAGTTTCATCCTACTTAGAGGTGTACATAAACCGGCCGGACTGGTCGCCGCCGACGTAGACCGACTGCTAGATTCAGGAACCAATCGAAAAAACATAATCTATTGAAAAAACATAAGATTGAAGAGCGTCGTTTTTGGGTAGGGTTAGTTTTGAATTACCCCCCTCTTCGCAGCTAGCCTCACTCCTCACTGCATCAACATCTCCTAAACTCCCTCTCCAGTGTATCTCAATCTATCTCTCTCTCTCTCTCTCAAGGGCACGGTGCATGTAGCCGTCTCTCTCTCTCAGTGTCTCATGGCGCATCTAATTGCAGCCACTTCTATCGCCATCTCTCTCTCTCTCTCTCTCTCTCTCTCTCAAACCGCACCTCGTGGCGTCATTTCTCTCAAATCACAGCTACCTCCATCGCCATCGAAGACGCCGAAGAACCGACTGGAGTTACTTCGAGACCGATGTAGACGGTTTTCTCCACCTTTCCTGGCCAGTTTCGATCGAGATTCCCATCATTTCAAGATATTGGTGCAAGTATCGGTTTTGGACCAAAACCAAACCTTTGGTTTTCACCCCTAATCCTACTTACCCAAAAAAAAACTCCAAGCCCACCAGTAATGGAGGTCAAAATCCGATGCAGCATCATCAGAGGCAATCATTTTTATTTTATTTTTGTTAATTATGATTCATTGATGGAAACGAGTTTCTCTCACAATTATATTATGAGTTTCTCTCTTTATTGGCAATGTGTTTAACAAATGCAACCCAGAGAGTTAGGTGACATTAAAATTGTAGAATTCTGTTGGGTAAAGACTCGCACCAATTCAAGAGTTGCACCAAGGCAATCAAAGCATTCGACAACAATGGTAGTTGTTTATCAAAATTATATCTAACTACTCTAGTTGTAGCTTGTTTAATACTAGATTAATTTTATCACTGATTCTATCATATTTGGGTTTTCGATTCAAGCTTCACATAGGACTCATAACAGATCTAAATTGCAATAAAAAAGAAAAAAATCAAATTTACCTCAGGGCCACTAATGTTAGCTAGCCATCAACAAACCTAGCAGACGACGGAGAGGATGGTGAGCGTCAGAAATGGTGGGTGGCAGAGATGGTGGGCGACGGCGAAATTTCTAAAGGGTGACAGAACAGCGACGAGCGTTGGCAACAAGAGAAGAGTGAGGTGATGAGGATGAAGATGAGGTCGAGGAATGCGAGGAACGATGGGCTTACGGGTTTTGCTTCTGCAGAATTCATATTCCAGTGTGATCACTGTGATGCACCTCTTTTGGTTTCATGTGGAATATGTGACGTGGCCAAATTCTATTGGTGTTTGTTAAGGCCTCAACAACAGCCCCATCGGTTCAAATCGAGACTGTTGTCAATTTGTTTTATTATTAAAAAAAAAAACTCTATTCGTGTACGATAATAGCATCCCTATAAACTTTTTGTATTTAGATATGGGCCTCTGGCATCTGAGTTTCTATTCCGAAATAAATTGAAATGGGTAGAAAAATAATCTCATTTTGATCTAACCTGTTGGCTAAGTAAGATGTAGGAGTAAAATAATTAGTCTTTTTTTTTTCAAATGTAATGTTTGACTAAATCAAGAAAAATAATAAGTGAGGGCTATTTATATAACCCGAGTTGTTACTAAGGTGTCAATAATCATACGGTATTTATAGTACGGTTGGCCACAAATTGTTCAAAGGTAAGTTAGACCATATCCTTATAAAGAGAGACAAGTATTGGTACGTTTAACATGGTTTATAATTATACGTTATGAATGTTCTTTTTATATAACTAGGATATATATAAATACGAGCGTGCGCGAGTATATGGTGTCTTGCTTTACTCTTAGATGGTTCTATTTTAGAGGATGAACGCACATGAAATTTGTATGGAGATTGTTGATGATGGTCTATTTCTTGTCTTCTAAGGCGAAATTTTGGAGAGGGGAGTATTCGGAGTTTCTCACATCCTTCGAGGGCGCCTTTGATATCTCATTTACTGTATGCAGATGACTTATTGATTTTTGTTAATGGCGAGAAGAGATCCATTCAGCGCCTTATACAAATTTTAGGAAAATATGAGAAATGGTCGAGGCAACTGATTAGTAAAGAAAAATCAATTTTTTTCTTTTCTAAACATATTTCTATGAATAGGAGACAGAGGTTAAGGAGGTTGACTGGTTTTGTTGAGGGCTGTTTTCCGGTGGTTTATTTGGGGGCTCCTTTGGTGGTGGGGCATCTTAGAGTTCGGGATTTGGAGCTTTTGGTGACTAAGATAAAAAAGAAAGTGGCAGGTTGGAAATTTAAACTTCTTTCTCAGGGTAGTCAACTTATTCTAATTAGACATGTACTTTCGAGCATGGCATCTCATTTGCTTGCAATTCTTAATGTCCCCGAGGAGGTTATTAATAAAATTAATGGTACTCTGTCTTCCTTCTTTTGGGGAGAAACAAATGGGAAGCGAAAAAGGAAATGGTGGGTTTGGGTACATTTGTGCAAACCTATGCGTGAAGGTGGTTTAGGTGTTCGAGATCTTGGTGAAATGCAATGTTCTTTCCATATGAAACTTGCATGGAGATTGTTGACGATGGATTTGATGTGGACAAAATCTTTTCATGCGAAATATGTGGGAAATGGCCATGTTTCCTTGGTTGTCCCCTTGCATGCAGGGTCTCGTTTGTGGAAGTCAATTTTGGGAGTTATTCCAAAGGTCTTAAGTCAGGTGCGGTTAAGGGTGAAGTTCTTTTTTGTATGATCGTTGATTACCTAATGGGCCACTTTCATAGCACTCGGACTCCATTCTAAATCCCCGGTTACATATTAAAGATGTATGGCTGTATAATGCTTGGGATAGAGACGTTTTAATTGAGTTGGTGGGGGGATCAAAAGCCGACAAAATCATGAACTCGGTTGTAGCAAGTATAGAAGGAAACGATGAATTAATATGGATGCCTAATAGTGATGGAAAATTTTCAACAACTAACGCTTGGGATATCATTCTTGTGCAAGATATGGACTGGTTTTGGCATGGAAAACTGTTGAAGAGGATTTCTATTTGTAATTGGAAAGCTATATTTCATTGCCTCCCAGTTGATGACAGAATACAATCGGTTGGCATCTCGATGGCGTCAAAGTGTGATTATTGTAGCAGGGGTCAACTAGAGTTTGTTGATCATGTTTTGAGTAGAGGGGAGGTGGCGTCTATGGTGTGGAATCTTGTGGAGGTTGAGTTTGGAGTTCCTGGTTCGTAGGCAGTTAGCTTGAGGTCTTGGATGGTGCACTGGTTTGTCTATGCGAGGAAATCTTCTCTGCGTAGGCAGTTGCTTGGTCTCCTCCCTAGCGTGATCACCTGGAGGTTGTTGTTTCGCAGGTGTAAGGCTCATATGGAGGGTCAATCATAATCGGTTGCTAGTATTTGGTTGGCTGTAAAGGCGTGTCTGAGGAGCATTGTAGTGCAGATGCAGAAAGTTACGCCTATTACTACTTCAGACCGAGTGGTGCTTTAGGCTTTAGCTATTCAGTCAAATTCTGTTGAGGAGCATGCTTCGTGTTTAGTGTGGTGGAAGAGAGCAGCGAAGGGGCCTGTGAAACTTAATGTGGATGGAAATTGTAGGGGAAATCCTGGCCGATGTGGGGGAGGGGGTGTAATTCGGGATTCTAATAGAAGATTCGTTGCTGCGTTTGCTGCATTTTTGGGGCAGGGCTCGAACAATCTAGCTGAGTTGAGAGCCCTTTTTGTTGGTTTGGAGTTGTGTAGGGAGTTGGGGTATTCATGAAATTGAGTGTAATTCACAGGTGGTGGTGGATTGGGTTACGGCTAGGAAATGCTCGGTCTGGTATCTATGGGACTATTGGGACTCTCTTTTGCAGTTACTTGACGGTATTAATTTCTCTATAGTTCATAAATATAGAGAGGGGAATTTGGTTGCAAATTTTTTAGCACAATGCGGGCAGAAAGGCCTAACGAGGAGATTTGAGGTCATAGATTTACTTCTTAGATTAGTGAGAGGGATGTTGCGGATGGATAGATTGGATTTGCCAAATTCTCGTACATGATAGTGGCTAGTTTTTTCTTCTTGATTGGTTGGATAGGGGTCTACGTGTGAGTATTTTTATTGGTTGTGGTTGGTTATGGGTGCGTCCATAAGGTTTTTTTTCTGCCATAAGTGAAGATTTTCCAATAAAGTTCGGGAGTTTCATCCTCCTTCATTAGAAAAAATACAAAAACACATCTTGCAAATCATAAAACATTTATATCATTCGATACATAAACGGTTTCCTCTCACCTTAATCTCATTATTATAATTTTTTTTAAATTCTAAAACAATAATAATATTAAAAATTAATATTCTAACAATATTTATTCAACTTTCAACTAAAACCATCTCGTCTCATTTCACTATCCAAAGAGGACCCTAATATATATAAATATATATATATATATTTATCAGCAAGATGACCTCCGCTTGGGGTCCAAAACATTGCCCAAACTCATCAAAATCAAACCAAGCTGCTTCTGATCGATCATAAGCAGCAGTTTGTCCCCATCGACCTTGTTGCTTGAGCTCCATACCGACAAGAGGAATATGGTACCCATCATGATTTGTATCCTCATTATCTATGATTCATTCCCAATAAACACATTGAGGAAACAAATATTAATTTTTATTTTTATTTTCACTTTCTTTTTAAAAAATAAATTAACTAGGAATTAAGTTAAGTTAAATCAGTTTGTCTAAAACTCTTGTTCTTGGGAAGCAATAAGTCAATAGTATAAACCAATGCATTTCGCACCACAAAAGGAACTCAACTATAAGCCTCATTTTGTTGCCAAGCAGACACTAAAATTAATCAGACGACTCAAACTCGGTTGTATGCCACCGATTTGCTGAAAAGCTGCCGTATATAGATGACTTGTAGAGCACTTGCAGCGGCCAGCAAGATGTACTCTCCAACGGTGTAGAATACAACTCGCTTTCGGGTGCTCTCATTTGCTAAAGATGAAGCAGAGTGGCAAGTAATCAGTACATTGTTGTTGTGTTCCCCAACATCATAAAATCATGATGAAATCTCTTTATTGATGAAATATCCAGAAGCAGTAAACAAGAAGTGCATTGAATATGAGTAGGAATGATCTAAATGATCAATAACATTGACGAACAATCTAGAAAGAAGGCAGTGTTACAAGCAACAAGTTATATTCATCAAAGATGAGCATGAATGCATGGACTCAAACACCCTCCACCAGACAACCTGCTTGAGCATTGCTAGAAAATATTTTTTTATAAACATATCATGATCACAGTGACCAATGTAGGTTTACTTGATAGATACAAATAATCAAGTAAACAAATAGAAAGATTATTCTTTCCTTCCTTTATTTTCTTGGCATATTGCTTTCCTTCAAAGATGTAATTCCATTGCCCTCATACAATTATCAGAAAGACCATAATTTTCTTTTTCTTAAGTGCTTTATGTTGCGCTGATGCTGAAATCGCAAAATTATTACACAAACATGCATAGGCATGGACATGTAGAAGAGAAATGCTATACCCACTTGGATGAAAAAACCTTTACTTGTTCAAAAAACAATTAAATAGATTGATTGTTAATACGGTTAGACTACCTACAAAGGATCAGACCAGTTTGTGTGTGTCAATGTGTCGAGTAACTTACCAAAAGTTACACTATTGAAAACTTGTTTTCAAATAAATAATTTTCCTTATCTACCATTAGATCAAATGTTCTTTATACAAACGCCAAATTTCACAACAACGGATGAAATTTACCATGAAATCAATAAACTTAATTGTTTAGTATGTATTTACCAGCATATTAGAAAAGCACGTGGATTTAACAAAATACTATTGTATCAGAAAGCTATTGGCGGCATAAGTCTTTTCAAAGATACCCTAGCTTAGCTTGAACCTAACCATATATTCATATTCCCTGCAGTACACCTATAAAACAGATACACAAGCATCTTGCATGTGGGAAATTTCCATGTCTGATTGGTGTCTGTCACTAAAGATGCACTAAAACGAATTAGGTATATCTCTAGAATTGCAAGAAAACCACAAAATGACATTTATATCAAATTGTCATCATCATTTCAATTCATGGAAAATAAAACTACTTACTATGGCGATGCCTAGTATCACGTGCTTTCAAGTACTTCTGCTCCGCTGTAACAGACTCCAGTGCCTCTCTCAGTTCAGCGATTTTAACGTTTATTGGGTTCAAATGTTCTGAAAAGAGACACCATATAAAGTTATAAAGTCAGAACAAAAGGTATTATAAAGCATATATCAGCTCCTTAAGCAAGTTGCTTGGGCTATCAAAGGTCAAGTTATTTCTTGTCACAACGGCAACGCAGATTTGAAAATACATGGATGATGAAAAGAATATCAGAATCTGCTAATAGAAACATATTGAGAAGTTTTAACATACCATCTTTGGCCAGGTCATGCTCACTGGGAATATGGCCAACATGTATGTAGAAAGAAACAGTCTCTGGTGTCGCGTAAGAATTATGAAAACAGAATTTATACATTCCGCTTCGTGGGGCTTTAAACTCAAACTTGTCCCCGGATGTTCCCTTCAGAGTGTGCACCATATTACCTGCTGGAGATGTCACCTGCACAACACCCCATAATTAGGATGTATAAACAACTAATTCAAGACTAAATAGATATCCTTTTTTCGATATCCGGGGACATCTCCAGCATTAGTTGGCCATATTCTCAGATTAAAAACACGCACATTTTTCTTTGATTCAACTTTCTACAAATACAGCCAAGGGCATATCCCATAATATCAGTTCCAGCTACAACATGAAGGGCGAGGAAACTAGGGTCTGAGTGCCTATTTAGCCACTATTTCTCATTCACATGTTTTCTTCATTTATGTGCCAATTTGTTCCTCAATATGTTTCTTACTTCCTTCAGCTCTGTTTAGACTTATATTTATTTTTCCTCCTTTTGTTTTTATTAGGTTATTTAGAAATGATAAACATCACAGCATTAGTCGTAAATCAAGCATTTTCGGTATTTTAATTCTCAGATTAAAAACATGCACGTTTATCTTTTATTTGGCGAAGATATCAGGCAAATGCAGCATCCGGAGTAATGCACCTAAACTGAAGCTTCAAACCAAAAACTCACGATACAGAAGGAAATGACATTATGACACAGATCATTAGTAGGCGTTGTATTATTGCTATTGAAGAATACAGCAGCTTGAAAAAGTATGACCCTTTCATCTATTTACAGTAAACGTTACAAAGAATTCACAATCGAATAGCCATAATCATCATCTATTCCGAGCAAAGAATCAAACAGGGACAAAATGAGGGGAATGATGTCTCTTAAAAAAATTAAACCACACTGAGTTGTACCTAACCCACCTCCCTAAAATCTGGTAGCATGGATTCGGATTTTAAGAAAAAGCTAAACATAACGTGAAATCATATAATTTAGCTCCATTCCTCATCAAACAAAAAAAGATCCTTCACACAATTCTCGTTTTTTTAACAATAGACATCTATTGTTTTCTTCAAATCCGAGAAAAAAGTGAGGGAGAGAGAGAGAGAGAGAGAGAGCACAATCAAACACCAATCACTTAGCAAAGAAGAAAGATTGAATGAGAATTGCATACGGTAAAATCGATGCCGGGGTGATCGGAGCTCCAGAAGATGTCGTGGTCGACGACCACGAAGTTTCCAGAGACGGTGTCGCCCTCGTAAAGCACATACTCGTAGACACACTCGACGTCGTTGACCGTCACCGACAGCGACGAGATTCTGCCAAGGAAGCTAAATAGCACCAGAAGAACCCTTAACATCCAGATCTTCATCACGCTTCTCTCTCTCTGCCCCCTCTCCATTTTTTTCCCTAAACCAATCTGTGACAGATTTTGAAAGTTGAAGAGGACTCTCCGAACACGTTGATACGGCACCGTATCACAGTCGTGTTACATGGAAACGAGGCCGTTCAGACTTCATAGTACGTGCAAAGATATCAACATAAACGGTGTCGTATGAAATGGGTCTACGAAATGGTCCCCTGCTCCAAACGTGTAGTAACTAGTAACAGAGTTACAGAAGGTTTGGTCGTGGAATTGAATGAATATAATAATAAGTAAATAAAAAAATAAAATAAAAATAGGAATGTAACTTTAATTAAAGAGAAGGGATGGATATAGGCACGTACGGATTATAAAAAAATTAAATTTATATTAACATGAGTTTATGTTGTTAAATTTATTTTATTATAAAAATAATTTTATTATCTGACATATTTTATCAAGTCATAATTTACTTATTTTATAATAACCATCTGATAAAGTATTTCAACTAAAACACGAGTTTTGACTTTTGATACAAAAACGTGGGTACTAAAATCATTTCGCTTAAAGATGGATGGGATAATGAGCAGAGCAGCTTGCTGAGCGTACTACTCTTCAATTCTCTAAGCACCGGTTCCACTTCCTTGTACAGAGTAAACATGGAGAACCGCCCCATCCAACTCCCTCGACTGGAACTTGGCCGTCAGGGACTGGAGGTGAGCTAGCTTGCTGATCTTTTGGTTTTCCAATTTCCATTATCTTTTCTTCTATATATTTTACTTACTCTTCCTGCATCCGTACTTTATTTATTTATTTAGATCCCTTGGAATTCTACTCATCAAGCTAGGATCTCATCAGTCCTTTAGAACTTTCAGGTTCTTAGATATTAGTAGCGTTGTGGTACTGGTTTTTCCTAAATGACCAAGTGCACAAAGATTAGATAGTAGATAATGGAAGAGAAATACTTGATCTATCTTATAAAACAAGTTTATAAGCTGTGTGATTTTGATATAATATGGTACGATTATATATATAGCATTTTTTTTAAATAGATCTAACCTATTATGTTTAGTCATGGCAGTTCTGTAAATTTATTTTTATAAGATCTATTCGTAGACTTAGCACTTCTGGTTGTACAATCTAGGCAATGTCTTCAATATCACCGAGTTAACTGAAATTTGACCGATCGAGTGTCAACGGAGAGATCACTGGAAAAAAAGCAAGAAAAAACGATTTGATCGTTACGAGACTGGAAAAAGCAATCTGCAGTGACAATGGAGAAGTCAAATAAAACAATTAGATCCTTCACAAATGGCAGTGACCAGAGGTTTCTCATCGTGATCCTTTTTCTTGCTATGTAAACGAGCAGGTTTCTAGATTGGGCTTCGGGTGCTATGGACTATCCGGAGTATACAACAGTCCTCTTTCTCATGATGCTGGACGTGCAGTTATTCAGGAAGCATTCGATAGGGGCATCACCTTCTTTGATACGTCTGATCTCTATGGGCGTAATTATGATAATGAAATCATGGTTGGCAAGGTACTGATCTTTAATATATATTCGTTTCCCAAGTTTGAACCTAAATCATCATGCATATACGATCAGTGTGTCATGCATCCAACAAAGTCCTGCAGGTTTTTCTTTTTTCTGTTTTTGAAGTCATGCTGAGAAATGGATCGTTTGCAGCAAACATATGGTGGAAAGTTTACATTCTGGAGTGATTCATATTAGAGAGTTAATTGAAATAATTTTTCATGTAATCATAATTCTGTTATAGTTGTAATTCTGTTAGTCTGTTACTGTTATTTTACTTTTATAACCTTAGTTACTCACTTGTATAAAAGCAGAGGTGCATGTAAGAGGCAGAGCACGTTGTGATAATAAAGAAGTTCTATTCCTTTCATTCTATTCTTTTTCAGTCTTTCGTACATCAGTTTTCTATTTGTAACATGGTATCAGAGAAGAAAATTTAGGGTTTCATAATTCTGTTTCTGCTGCGATGGGAGATGAGGTGCCAAACTCGAATCCTATTCAAGCTGTTAACAACTCGAACCCTGTTCAAGCTATTAACTCTGATCAATCAGCAAATCCTTACTATCTGCAGAATGGTGATTCGACTGGATCTGTTTTGGTTTCTCAAGTCCTCACAGGGGACAATTACAATACATGGAGTAGATCAATGCAAATTGCATTGAAAGCAAAGAATAAGATGGGATTTATCAATGGAACAATAAGTCAACCTCTTAGTTTCAGTTCTTCATATGAGACGTGGGAGAGGTGCAACAGTATGATCTTATCTTGGATTCTAAATGCTGTATCGAAGGACATTGCTGGAACAATCATCTATGCTACTACTGCTAAAGAGATGTGGGAAGAATTGAAGAATCAATTTTCTCAAGGAAATGGACCGCGGATTTTTCAATTACAAAAAGAATTGGCCTCATTGTCACAAGATCAAATGTCTGTAAGTGTTTACTACAGAGAATTTAAATGTCTATGGGATGAACTTCTTAACTACAACCAGATTCCAAACTGTACATGTGGAGCTTTGAAATCTTGTCGTTGTGGAGCTGTCAAATTCTTTATAGAATATCAACATAGGCAGCATGTTATTCAATTTCTTATGGGATTGAATGATAACTTTTCACACATTAGAGGTCAGATTCTGATTCTTGATCCAATGCCAACAATCACAAAAGTATTTTCTTTAATCATTCAAGAAGAAAAACAGCAAGAAATTGGATCTTCAAGAATCACTACCATGCAAACAGCAGCTTTCTTGAGCAAGAAACCAGAGAATCCAAGACAGAATTTTGTGAGGCAGCAAGGCAGAAAAGAAAAGTTGTTATGCACTCACTGTGGAATGACCAACCATACCGTGGACAAGTGCTACAAGATTCATGGCTATCCTCCAAACTATAAGCAACAGAGAGGAAAGTTTTCTACAGCAAATCAGGTCATGGCTCAACCTGCGAGTACTCCTTTTGATTCAACAAATTCACTGCCTTTCTCTCAAGAAGAATGTCAGCAACTACTTGCTTTAATCCACAACAATCAAACATCCAATACCAATCATCAAGCAGCAATTGTTTCCTCAAATCCAAACCTGTTAACTTCTTCAGCAGGTATAAACTCATCACATACATGCCTTTCTATTTTCAGTATTCCAAACAAATTCAATCAAACCACCTGGATCATAGATACAGGGGCCACAGACCACATAATCCATTCTATTGATTTCTTTACACATATTACTCAAAAGGTCAATTCGTTTGTGAAACTTCCAAATGGTGACAGTGCTCCAGTTACACATATTGGTAGTGTTCAAGTATCTGAAAACTTAATTCTAAAGGATGTACTTTGTGTACCTTCTTTTTCTTATAATCTGATTTCTGTCACCAAATTAACAAATCATCAGAAATGTTGCTTCATTTTTATGGCTAATGAGTGCTATATTCAGGGCCTTACCCCATGGAGGATGATTGGGAAGGGTAGAAGAATTGCTGGTCTATATCTGCTGCAACAACCACAGGCTAATGCTGTTGATAGTCTTTCTAATCTGCCAAATATTAACTCAGTGATAGACTCCAAACTTCATCTTTGGCATTGTAGACTTGGTCATCCATCTTTAGCTAGGTTGCTTGTACTCTCTAAATCAATTCCAGAAGTTGTTTGTTCAAATAAAGATGTACATATGAACCATTGTTCTGTATGTCCTTTAGCAAAACAAAAAAGGTTGTCATTTCCTAATCATACCTACACTGCCACATTTCCTTTTCATCTTTTACATTGTGATATATGGGGGCCTTTCTCAGTTTCTACTCATGATAATTTTCAGTACTTCCTTACAATAGTTGATGATCATTCTCGATCAACATGGGTATATCTTATGAAATCCAAATCAGATGTAAGGCCTATATTCATATCATTCTATAATCTAGTTCTTACACAATTCAAAACAAAAATTCAAAGTGTAAGAACTGATAATGGTCCAGAATTCAACATGATAGAATTTTTCTCTTCAACGGGAATTGTTCATCAAAAATCTTGTGTAGAAACACCACAACAAAACTCAATAGTTGAACGCAAACACCAACATCTTCTCAATGTAGCTAGAGCTTTAAGGTTTCAATCAAATGTACCTTTAAATTTCTGGGGTGAGTGTATTCTTACAGCTACATATATAATCAATAGGATTCCTTCTCCTATTTTAAATAATCAGTCACCTCATGAAGTTTTAAATGGAATTCCTCCATCATATAAAAACTTAAAGGTCTTTGGCTCACTGTGTTATGCTTCAACTCTCACTTAAAACAGATCTAAATTTGCACCTAGAGCTAGAAAATGTATTTTCATTGGATACCCTTTTGGCACAAAAGGATACAAATTGTTTGACATAGAGAATAAATCTTTCTTCATTTCCAGAGATGTCGTTTTCCATGAGGGTATATATCCTTTCTGTTCTGACATACAATCCAGTCCTACCTCATCTCAAGTTGTCATACCTCAATACATTCCTGAGACAATCTCTACTATAGATACTCAAACTCCATATACATCTCCACCTGAAAATCTTACTGCTTCTAATAATCTTTCAGAAACTTCTTCACCCAATATTCCTCTCAATACTGAGTCTAATAATAACAGTTCCTCAAACACTTCTTCTACTCACCTTAACATCCAAGATGAGATTCAATTCCCTTGTTTGAGAAAGTCTACTCGACAGCATAAAGCCCCTGGGTACTTGCAGAATTATCATTGTAATATAGCAGCTTCTACCTCTAACAACTCTTCTGAAGGTATGTCATGTAAGCATTCTAAAACTCCTTATAACATTTCTGATTTCATTTCATATTCCAAATTATCCACTTCTCATCGAGCTTTTAGTATCTCTATTTCATCTCAAGCGGAGCCTGAATTCTATCATCAGGCTGTACATCACAGCCATTGGAGAGAAGCTATGTCTCTTGAACTAGCTGCTCTAGAATCAAACAATACTTGGAAACTCATTGATCTTCCACCAAACAAAATTCCCATAGGTTGTAAGTGGATTTATAAAATTAAATATAATGCTGATGGTTCCATTTAGAGATACAAGGCAAGATTAGTAGCAAAAGGGTATACTCAAAAGGAGGGTCTTGATTTTTTTGAAACTTTTTCTCCTGTTGCTAAGATGGTGACAGTAAGATGCATGCTTTCCCTAGCTGCAATACATGGTTGGCATCTTATTCATCTAGATATCAACAATGCATTCTTATATGGAGAGTTAGATGAGGATGTTTACATGAAGCTACCACCTGGATATCTTCGAAAGGGGGACACTAGAGTGTGTAAATTGCAGAAATCACTCTATGGCTTAAGACAAGCATCTAGACAGTGGAATTCGAAATTCACAGCAGCTTTAGTTCAGCTGGGTTTTCAGCAGTCCAAGTCAGACTATTCCTTATTCACAAGGAAAGAAGGAAATGTTTTTGTGGCTTTGTTAGTGTATGTTGATGATATACTCCTTGCTAGTAATGATATGTTAACAGTGGAAACTATTAAAACTGACCTCAATAATCAGTTTAAGCTAAAAGATCTTGGACCTGTTAAATATTTTTTGGGGATGGAAGTTGCTAGAACAAAACAAGGCATTTCGATCTGTCAAAGAAAATATGCCTTAGAATTATTAGATGGAGCTGGTTTACTTGGCTCTAAACCAGTAAATTTTCCCATGGATACTCATTCCAAACTTAGCAAGGAAGATGGAGAATTATTGGAAGATCCTACAATCTATAGAAGACTTATTGGAAAACTGATATACCTGACAAACACACGGCCAGACATCACCTTTTCTGTCCATCACTTAAGTCAGTTTCTAGATCAACCTCGAATGCCACACATGCAAGCTGCTTTGAGAGTGTTAAGATACATTAAAAAGGCTCCAGGACAGGGACTTTTCTTCTCAGCATCCTCTTCGATTCACATAAAAGCATTTGCTGATTCAGATTGGGCAAGCTGCCCTGACACAAGAAGATCAGTTTCTGGTTTTTGTGTGTTTATTGGGGATTCACTTATATCTTGGAAATCAAAGAAACAGAAGACAATTTCAAGGTCATCTGCTGAAGCCGAGTACAGGTCTATGGCGTGTGCAACCTGTGAAGTTACATGGATTCATTCCTTACTTGCAGATTTTCATCAAACATTTTCCAAAACATCATTACTTTTTTGTGACAATCAAGCTGCCTTACATATAGCCTCTAATCCAGTATTTCATGAAAGGACAAAGCATATAGAGTTGGACTGTCATCTTGTAAGAGAGAAAGTGCAAGCTGGTCTACTCAAAACCTTACACATTTCTTCAGCTCATCAAGTTGCAGACATGTTAACTAAACCTTTGGGTTCTAATTCATTTTTTTCTCTGTTGTCCAAGATGAATGTGCATAATATATACACATCATCTTAAGGGGGACTATTAGAGAGTTAATTGAAATAATTTTTCATGTAATCATAATTCTGTTATAGCTGTAATTCTGTTAGTCTGTTACTGTTATTTTACTTTTATAACCTCAGTTACTCACTTGTATAAAAGCAGAGGTGCATGTAATAGGCAGAGCACATTGTGATAATAAAGAAGTTCTATTCTTTTCATTCTATTCTTTTTCAGTCTTTCGTACATCAGTTTTCTATTTGTAACAATTCATTTTTATAATCATTCTTATTTTGTCTTCTCAGGCTTTGAAACAGCTTCCTCGAGAAAAAATTCAACTGGCTACTAAATTTGGCTTGGTCAAGTTAGACTGGGATGGACATGGTCAATATGTTGCTAGGGGCAGCCCTGAATACGTCCGGGCATGCTGTGAAGCCAGCCTTAAGCGGCTTGAGGTCGACTATATTGATATTTACTATCCACATCGCATCGATGTTTCAGTGCCAATCGAGGATACTGTAAGCATCAAAAGACTTTGTCCTCCACTTCCTACTCCTTAATCTAATGTACAAGGCTTACATTCAATATTCTTGTCGGTGCATGTTTTGATTTTAATGAACTTCTGCAAGGAAGATGGGGGAGCTAAAGAAACTGGTGGAGGAAGGGAAGATAAAATATATTGGGTTATCAGAAGCTAGTGCAGACACAATAAGGAGAGCTCATGCGGTTCATCCCATCACTGCAGTACAAATGGAGTATGCCCTTTGGACCCGTGACATCGAAGATGAGATAGTCCCAGTTTGCCGGTTTGTTACCATCTCCGGCCACCCATCTGTGTTTTAGTTTTTACCCAAAAATGTTGTTTAGTTTATATACATGGGTGAAAATGTGGCCTTCAGAATCTTCAAATCCGGGAGAATTGGATCAAAAGATCAGTGCACTACGATGTTTGTTTTCACATAAAGTTTCTGTTGCTTATTTCCAGTACCTGTTTTCTTACAGCGAGCTAGGCATTGGAATAGTTGCATACAGCCCTCTTGGTCGTGGTTTCTTTGCTGGAAAGGCAGTTCTTGAGCCCTTGACCCCGGAGAGTTTATTGGTATGTATCTGCAAATGGATAATTTACACGTGACCATAAATTTCTGCAAATGAATAATTGGTACCTTTAAGCGTTAATCATTCAAGATATCGGCTGAGTTAGGCAAGGCAGTACTGCGGGTCCATAAACCTTGCACCCCGGCTTTCCAACACCTCTAAAGACAAAATAATATTCTTCTAGAAGTCACATTCTTGTTCTTGTCGCAGCCAGCTTTCCTTCCAAGGTTCAGTGGGGAAAATCTAGAGAAGAACAAAAATCTTTATAGCAGACTTGCCATTCTGGCTGAAAAGCATGCCTGCACTACTGCTCAATTAGCTTTGGCATGGCTTCTGCATCAGGGCGAGGACATTTTCCCAATCCCAGGTAATAATTAACTCTCTTTAATTGCATATATGTATATATATCCTAATCCTCATGCTTCTGGTTTGATCGATGTGTTAGGTACGACTAAAGTTGGGAACATTGATGACAACATTGGTTCCTTGTCCGTAAAGCTCTCTGAAGACGATCTCAAAGAAATTTGTGAGGCGGTGCCCTTTCATGAAGTTTTTGGCGAACGAACACCAGCTGCGCTTACTCAGTTTTCTTGGAAATTTGCAAATACCCCATCAAAATAAAATATTTGCCAATTTCTTTATGCTTTCTCTATGTATTTTGGTTTGATCTTCAAGAACAATGCAGCTAAAAGGAACTGTGGAAAACATGTTCTATATAAAAACATGGAGTTCTTTCTTGCTTATCTTCTTCGCGATTGAACTCACAGCATAGTATCCATGTTTTGCCCATAATCATTTTTTGCTCTACGATGGAAATGAACTGACCCATTTCTTTTCGGCCACCTCCATAACACAAATGCCTCACCTTTGTGGCCTCACCATAGCACTCCTTGTCTCTTCGGTTGTTGATCTTTCAATTCTTAATTCAATGTCATATGACTAACATGTGAAGCTGACACGTAGCCCAAGTTGCTGAAACGTCGTTGTCTAGACCACCTTTAGCATGCAAAGCCTCATGCATTGATACTTGCCATGTGTCGAGGATGTGTGTAGCCAAAGCTTCCGTCCGTCTGATTGCAACTTTCTGACTATATTTCTTGTTTCCTAATAAAAGATTCAGAGGATAAAGCTAACGAACACCTCCATCAAACATGCCACAGTAGTGATTGAGGCTTCCAATCAGAGTCACTCAATCCATAACTTGAATTATTACTAAAACATCAACTTTTGATGTCTCCTATCGTCTAATTTCTATTTGCTTTTCCTTTTGAACATTAACGGAGGTCCCACATCTTTTGTATTTCAGTTTTAATCGAAGTGCAACGGTGTTTTGAACAAAAAACATTAACCCTCCATTACAACAGAAACTGCAATTTCCCATGAATAAGTTTTGTGATAAAAAACAGACATTTTGTCGGAAAAAACCTATTCCCACAAAACTTCGTTGTGGGAAGCTTATGGCATAAAACTCGCCACAAAAAGTATTATAGGCCACGAAAGGTTTAGGTCATGGCCAATACCTATGTTTTCCCATGACACATCTTGCAGCAAGAGCTGATGAAGCTCGCCACAAAAGCACATCTATTTTCATTTATGCTCGTGGGAATAGGAGTAATTACTGCGAGAGGTACTAGTGGGTATTAGTATTACCCACTAGAACATTTGGTGGAAAAAACTTCTTTTGGCAAAAAGAAGTATTTGCCGGGAGTTGTTGCTAAAAGAATTCAAGAAAAACAAATAATTGTAAAGGCAAAAAAAGATGAGAATGAGCTAAAAATGATCATAAAAAATTGTCTAACATAAGCTAAAACATTAAATACAAACCTTGGAGATTCAAATTGACACTAATGACAATTTCAAAAAATGAACAAAAATTGTGCTAACATGTTTTAAAGAAAACTCCTAATGAGAATCCAATAGCAATAAAGAGTTTAGTGCTTTGGCACTAATGAGAACATTCAAGTGGAAAAAGAACTATTTCGGATTTCTATTTCTAGAACTATTTACCTCAATTCTTCCATCACGCGTCATATTGATAGCAACAACCTCAACCATGTTGAGCTCTGCACCAACCATGCAGGTTAGTAACCAATACCTTCAAAATTCAAAATTTCAATACAAACTAGTCTTGTAGTGAATGAAGAGCTGAAACAACACATACATTTTCCTTTGCTTCTTGGTATGGTGCTCTGACATGAGAAGTATTGACCCAAACATATATTTTCACAAACTGAGAGTAGAGACCTCAAGAATTGGTTTTGACAGTTGGACATGCTCAAGTGCTTGAACTAGAACTTCCCTAGCTTTTTTTTCACCACCAAAAACCTAACAATAAAATCAGGAAAGAGAGATATCAGCCATAGCATGAAGTGCAAATAATACAAAACAAAGATCTATGACCAATAATTACTTCATGAGCAAATGTCCAAGGAGATATACGGATGAAATCATGGAAATTCACTCCTAGAATTTTTCCTGGACATTTGCTAATGAAGGAAAAAGGAAACATGCATAACCTATTTATTAAATTCTGGGACAAATTCTTCATGAGCAAATGTGTTCATAATTACTTCATGAGCAAATGTCCAGGAAAAATTCTAGGAGTGAATTTCCATGAACTTTTTATTTGAAGGTGATGTGAATTTTTTTGTGTGATAATCTTAGTCAGCTCTAGACTTACTTTATGGCCTATTTCCAACAAAGATTGCAAATGGAATTATTGTTCCATAAAACATACCAAAAAAATGGAGATTTAAACATAGACTTACTCACGCACGCACTGACTTATAATGGTTTGACATACCAAAAACAAAAAGAGATTTAAACATAGTTGATTAGAGGAAATGATAGTGCTACATCTACAGCAGAAACTATAATAGAACCCAAATTGCCTAAACCAAAACAGATCAGAATTTTATTCTACCCCATCAAGCAGTAGGTTGAACTAGTTTCTCTTGTTTCTACCTTCACAAATACTTTTCTCAAACTCATAAGCCCCTTGACAAGCATAGTCACGACTCATGATGTCATAATTTCAAACCATTATATTCCTCTACTTATCCACTCAAACACTTTCATTATTCAAGCAAGAGTTCACACAATACATTCAATGTACAAAATCTGTCCAGCCACTATACAACCATACAATGGTCCTTCAAGCTTCAGGCTCTCAATCCTGAATAATGTGGTGTGCGATTTGTAGACAAAGGCATAGTAACTAGTAAGGGTCCTTTCAATCAAAGAACCAAACTTTATTTTTCCACCGTTCATCCTTTGACTACAAAATCACAACATAATAGATTAATCGAAAACACCCACAAGTGGCAATCCAAAAATCACAACAAAATCACAAATCAAAATAGAGATAGAACTCGATATGAGGAAAACAGAAAACTCACAATGCATGCAGGTTCTTCTTGCTTTTTCAATAGGAGTGACCAAGTACAAAAAATGTATACAAGAAACTGACCAAACTCTTCTTAAAAAAATTTTGAAAAAGCTAGTAAATGACACTGAGACAAGAATACTAAAAAAAAAAAAATAGTCTAATACCAGAAAAAATGAACTTTTGGTACTTTTCCCCCTTTCAGGTTTTGGATGATCACTGCCATTTGAAATGAAGAAATATCAGTCTACCAAAACTTGTTCAATAAGGGACAACATTATTTATTCTAAAGATGGAGTACATAATTTGTCACAATAAAAGAGCATAATATGATAGCAAGGATTTCTTGCCTATCTAAATGCAGCCAAACAAACAGAACATTCAAGTTGTATATGATAAATAAAATTAGCACTAGCACTTTCCATCTATCAACTTATAAGTTCCTTCGCCTAGCCACATTTGGTGCAGCTTTCTCAATGTACTCTTTTCGTCTTGATAATGATAAAGGTCTTATGTCCTTCCAAGAGTATCCTTCTACAATTTATGCTACTTAATAGCATTCATACATCTCCAAATGTCCAAGATATTAGACAAAGAAAATACATCAGATTAATCACCATTGCAGTTGTAAGACATTCAAAATATCTAGCATATGTAGATTACTATAGTTATCTGGCATATCTACATTACATTAAGGGATTCCCTCGAATGAACCCTAATGCATGGCAATATGAAGTTATCTCTCTACTTCATTTTTACAATCACCTACTGTGCATTCTGTTAATTCACTGCATTTACCATCAGCAACCATACACACATCTATTTTATAAAAAAAAAAACGATACGCACATCTATCCTTTCTTACAATCAGCACCCCACACAATTACATTCATCTATGCACACATATAATAGCAGAGTCATAACATAGAATGGCATGCACAGAAAATAATCCACTTTAAGAACTCGAGAAAAAATACTCCAAATTCCATTATTTGGTGAATTCTTGGTGTTCCCTTTTACCAGTTGAACAATACAATCATACAAATATAAATTTTCATCTCCTTTAATTTTCAAAAATTCCCATCTCCTTTAATCAAGAAAATACATAATTTTAAGGTAAACTGTTTGTTATTTGCTGCCTGTGAGGATGGGAAATAATGTCGGCTAATTTCTAGGGCTGGCTTCTACGAATGATGCCGTCTATTCGCTAGGGACGACGACACGGGTTTGCGTCGAGGCGAAGGGAAGGGGGAGCGGGTTGGAATTTGGGGCTCAAGGAGAGGGAGAAAAAAAACTTAAAACTGATTTGGCATAGCGTCACGTCAATTTGTAGAACTTATTTGTGTCTTTAACAATCCTATGAATTAAACAATGAAAGATTCTCTTACTGACTCGCAATGTATTATAATAGATGATTAAAGATTATTTTTTATATTTTATTTATAAATTTATCATTTAATATCACATCATAAGATGGTAAGAAGATGATAAAAAAGTGACGATGATTATATTTTTTTTTCTATATTCAATTCTATTATCTTTCATTCAAGAAAAAAAAAATGCATTCTTAAAAAGAAATATAATTTTTATAGACAGGTTGAACCGATTTTGTGAGTCGGTTGGGTTAAATGAAGTATGAATCATTAATATAGAGACTATTCAGGCTTGGGGCTTAGAAGGTTGAAGTAGGGGTGCTACCTGCATGGTGCGGGGCGGGGGCACCCCCTCTTCGCCCCCCGCCCCGCACCATGCGGGTGGAGGGGTTTTATACCCCGCCCCTCGCCCTTGGGAGGCGGGGGCAGGGCCCCCCGCCCCGCAACTGAGGGGTGCGATTGAAACTGCACCCCGCCCCACACGCCGCTCAACTCATTGTCTAAAAATTTTTTTAGTCTAAAAATTTTTTTTAGACCCAAATTATAATATAATTTAAAGTATAAATTACAATTTATACATTTGAAAAAAATATAAACTCATTAGAATTATATTTTGGATTGCCTTGACCTCCTAGGTAACCATTATATAGGAGGCCAATGCAATACAATAGTACTAGTTAAGTAATGTGATACTTAACACTAAATCCGACATGGCAATACACTAAGTCCCACATTGCTTAACTATCACTATTGTATTGTCTTGGCTTCTTATATAGTGGTTAGCCTAGAAAGTCAAGGCAATCCATTAACTTGAAGTTGAATTCAAGTTTTTTTATAAATTGTATATGTCTATATACAATATATATTTATATAAATAGTAAAAATTATAATTTTTTATATTAAAAAGGGAGGGAGTGCGAAGCGAGGGACAGGGGTGGGGCCCCGCTGGGATCAATCCGCCCCCCACCCCCGCATGGACGGTGCGGGATAGCCCGCTCGCCCATGCGGGGGAGGGGTGGGGCAGTGGGGGCGGGGGCAAGTACCCGCTGCCCACCCCTAGGCTAAAAATCGAAGGCAACGTAGCAAGAAGTGAAATAAAGCCAAAATATGCAACCACCCGCACCCTAAAGACTTAAATCAATTCAAAACCAAATGATTAGTCTGAAGGAAGGAGAAGGAAGAACATAAACCCCTAATGCTTAGGAAGTGTTTTCAACGTTTAAACACATCGTCCATTTGTAATAAAAGTTTGGCATAGAGCTAATTTTTTAGGATGTATCTTTTGTCACCTACTATTATTTCTTTTTTGGGAGAATTACAAATTAAAAGCACAGGATAGTATATATATTTTTATTTTGCAACTCAATGTAACGTAACAATTGAAAGAAGCATAGGAAAATAATTCTCATTTTCAAATAATACAAAATCCCATTAATTATCACCAGCTTCTTGTACTAGGTCTAGGTTCTTCAAATTTACACCTTAAACAATCTATATTTTCAATTTACACTCGGTTCAATCTATAATTTGTCAGTGGCTAACGTGGCAGTATCCTATTGGATAGTGCAAAGCTAGTGCCAAACCATCGAAAAGAGTGTACTGCAATGTTTCTTTTTTTAAATATATTAAAAAATTATAGTGTTACGGATATTTATGCATCCGTGATCCGATCGATAATACATCTTGTCGTTCTTTTTAATATTTAAAAAAGAAGAAGCCAAATATGCTTTAAATAATAAAACACTTTTTCTGTCCACTTCTTACGTGCATGTTGCGTTATTTATTAGAAAAATTTTATTCGTTATTTTTATATATTATATATTATATATTTTTTTTAATTTTTTTTATCTTTTTCTTATATCAAATACGTAATATATAGATAATGGGTAGAATAGTTTAATTAATTTTAAAAAAATAAAAATAAAAAAATAAAAAGACATTATATATAATATATAAAAATAATGAATAACAAAACTCTCTCACGACCGTCTTTGTCATTTTGACTTTCGACTAATTAAACGATGGAGCCGTTGCATGCCACTTTGCAAAACCAATATCTATTTGTTATTCTTATCCTTTTATTTAAATATATATATATATTTATACGTATATTAATATATATATATTTAAATAAAAGAATAAAAATAATAAATCATATATTAGTATATAGTGTAAGAGATGATAAGTAAAATTTTTCTTTTCTATTTTATTTGTTATAACTTATATTGCATCTTTATATTTTTTTACACTTTTTTTAAAATTACCTTGAGATTTATTTTTATATTTATGCATTTTACATATTATATATATTTTTTAAAAAATTAGTTTTTTTTCTACCTCTTTTAAAAATAAAAATTTTTAACCATGACACGTGTCCTAATATTCTCATTAGATTAATTAAGAAAAACCTGATGAAGACATAGAATTAATAAATTTAAAATTAAGTAAGAAAATGATAAGATGAGAGGAAAATATTATGTACTAACGTTTCTCTCCCGCGTCTATCGGATCTCCTGGAATTTTTTTTCGTTCACCGGGGGGAGGGGGGTTGATGTTTCAGCACCACCCACCTCCTCCCCTTACCGGCCACGGCCTTTATTTCCTGTTTTTCCCGTTTTCTACTTGTTTTCTTTGTTCTCCGGTAGCACTATTTCTCCTTGACGATCTGCTGCTTTCCGGCGACTTAGGGTGGACACGCGCCGCTCCTTCAGCTTCTCTAGGTGCCGATCGTCATTCTAGCGGAAGAAATCCGCCCATTTGTGCAGCGCGTGTGTCTCACGCGCGGCTTATGCTGCGCGTGGTCCTCACGCGCCGCCGCGCTTCCGAGAACATTATGCCACCACGCGCGGCAGATCCAGGATCTACGGCTTCGGATCTTCCAGATCCGACGGTTTGCTTCTCTCCAGCTGTGGCCCGTGACCTGCACGCGCCACCACCGCCAGTAGCTCTCCATCGCCGGCAAATCGTCACAGATTTCGGTTGCTACGCTATGTTCCCACTTTCCCTAACCAAAGATCGAGTGAAAGTGGATGTGATAGTTCCTTCCAGCCAGTCTAGACCAACACGTTGCAGCACACCCCTTTGCTCTGCGGCTTCTAGTTGCAGCTTTATAGTCTGTTTATCAGATTATTTTAAAACCGTTTCCAAGCGGTCTCCCTTTGTGGGAATTGGGTAGGAGCCAATCTTTTGGTTCCGATTACCCACTTTGTTTTTCATTTGTGTTGTAATGTGTGTTGGCTTTAGGAAGACTGTAGGGGACTCTCACCCCACTGAACTTGTGTCTTGTATCCGATAGTTTATTTATAAATGTTTTACTTGCATAGATAAAAAAAAACCTGTTTTCTAATTGAAATGTGAAAGTGGAATTCTTTAACGAAGAAAGTAAAGAATTTTTATTATATCTTATAAAGTTGGAAAATGCTACACGTCCCGCTGGAAGCTTCCGTTGGAGTGTAGGGATGATTTTTAATGTGTTTTTTTTAAGGATTTTTTTTATATAAATTTTTTTAATAATTTTAAATATTTTATAAAAATAAAAAAAATATATAATATTATTAAAAAATACTTTCTTAATTATGAAGTAAAATAAAAAATTATAAAAAATATTTTTTATTTTACTTTGTGATTAAAAAAATATTTTTTAAATAATTTTTTTTTTACTTTCTGATTAAGAAAATATTGTTTAATAATATTTTAAATTTATTTTATTTTTTAAAATATTAAAAATTATTAAAATAATCTATATAAAAAAAATTCTTAAAAAAAACACAGAAAAACTAAATTACACCCCAGCTGGACCTTCCAGCAGGAGCCCCAGCGGAGGCTGTAGCATGACCTACCGTATAAAGTTAGTTAATTTATACGGAGGGTAGTGAGTGATAATCTATTTACAACGTCTGTGTGGAAAAGCAGCACCTGTATTAAACGAACCCAATCCTGCTTTGCTGTCAAGAGTAATGGAGGAGAAGGCACAGATCCAAATCCCAAGAGTGACACTGGGCAGTCAAGGATTAGAGGTGCGCTTGCTTCTTTCGTTGTTCTTTCTTCTCCACTTCGTTCTTTTCCTACCATCCAAACACATTCGTTCATTGCAGTTGACTTATTTCGAATTCCTTTTTTCTTTATTCTTTTTTGTAAAAAAAACCACTTTTACAGTCTCCTGATTACCAATTTCTCACCTACATTCTTCACTCAAAGCTCTTCCCGGATCTTGGAACCATTTCACGGTTCTGGAGAAACAACTTGGTCTTAGCCAGATCTTAGTCGATTTCAGGACCTTCACTTTCAGATTTTTAAGTATCTTAAAATCTCTACTGACCATGCATATGGCCGAAATTATATGCACATTATATATAAAACTCTCCATACTTTAATGAGAAATTCTAACTACAGATTTCACGCAAGTCCGCGATAGCAACGTTAATGGTTGAAATGAGAAATATTTTAATCACAAAATAATTAATAATTAAAGGCCCCATTTGGATAATCAGTTCAGGTGAGATGAGATAAGATGTTTTGAATAGTAATAAGATTTTTTGAGTTAAGATGAAATGAAATAGTTTGTAAACAAATATATGTTTGGATATATAGTTAGATGAAATAAGATAGTTTTGACTTTTTAAGATTTGATAAAGTGTTTTATTGTTCAGGTCAGAAATGTTTGAGATGAGTTTGAATATTTATAGACGAAATAAAGATGAAATCTAACTGTTTGGATGTCCAAACCCAACAGTTCCATACATACCAAACTATTTCATCTGGCCATCCAAACCAACCCTAAACAAAATTAAATTCATAAATTGGTATGGTTTTATATTATACACATCAAATTAAAATTACTTTTATTGTAAAGTATATTTAATAGATTATAATAATCCACGTCAATTTATTATAAGTTTACTTTTATATATATAATCTGTTTTGAGTACTTTTCAATCAAAACATGATACCTAGGTGACAGTACTGATATCAAAATCCAACTTCATTTTTTAGAAAATCTTTAACTAAATAATTGATTATGCAGTTCAAGCATTGTTGTATTTAGGAAAGAGAAGTACATGCACAAAAATAAACTCATAAAATGTTTGAAACATTTTCTCATAAAAACTCATAATTCCCAACGGTCAGTTTCAGAGCCAATACCAAAGTTAATTCTAGAAATTCCGTGTCAATGAAGTAGACAAATTCCATGTTGTAGACGGAAGCAGTTACCATTGTTTTTATCCTCATGGGATAATTTTCTGCTAAGCAGGTTTCTAGATTAGGCTTTGGATGCGTTGGACTATCAGGACAATACAACGCTCCTCTTTCTCAAGAAGCTGGATGTGCAGTTATTAAGGAAACATTCGACAGGGGCATCACCTTCTTTGATACATCAGATTTCTATGGGCATGATCATGACAATGAAATAATGGTTGGCAAGGTACTTTCTGTTCAATGTTTCTCTTTGAAGTTTGAACCTAGCTAACTTGTGCTAAAAAAACAAAAAGTGAAAAAGACCATTCTGCGTTGGCATTAGATCATTTGCTGGTGTTAGGGAGTAACAAATCCGTTCAGTTTGGTTTTGGACAAATTTTAGAATTGAATTGATATATACCAATTTTTGAAAATTTAAAAAACGATATAGACCAACTTATCACCGAAATCGAAACTTTCAATTTTTTCAGTTTCAGTCCGATCCGACCCAATTTTTTCGATTTACCATTTACACGTATGACATTACATAAGTTGAGAATATATGATCAAATGTGTAAAAATATATTTATCAAAAAGAATATTAATTATAATTTATTATGTCAAAAATATATTTATCCTTGATATAATATATCAAAAGTAAGCTTATATTAGTAACTTAATATTATTGTTCATGTTTAAATTAAAATTTTATATTATACTAAAAATTATAAAATTAATTTTATGTTATATGAAATGTTATATTAATTTTATATTATAAGATTAATAGACGTGAATTATAAAATTAAAATTATATGTTATATTAATTAGCAATTTAGCATATATTGTATATAATATAATATATAAAGTTAAAATATATATATATATATATTGAACCAATTTCGATTCTTAAGAATCGCTGACCGGACCGGTTACAAACCGGGCCCAATCCACTTGTTTTCCGATTTTGTTTTTTTTACCCGAGCTGCTGGTGTTGAGAAATATTGCATCTTTAGTACGAATATGTAGCGGAAAGTTTACCTTTTTACACTGATTAGAAATTAAAATCATACTCATTATTGCTTTGCTTTCTCAGGCTTTGAAACAGCTTCCTCGAGAAAAAATTCAACTGGCTACAAAATTTGGATTGTTCATGGTAGAGGGGGGTCGCTATGGTCAACAAGAGGTAAGGGGAAGCCCAGAATACGCTCGAAAATGCTGTGAAGCTAGTCTTAAGCGGCTTGAGGTCGACTATATTGATCTTTACTATCCACATCGCATCGATGTTACAGTGCCAATCGAGGATACTGTAAGTTTGTCCCCTTTCTTTTTTTCCCACTTCCTATGGACTATTTTAATCTACAAGGCTGGATTCAATGTTCTTGTTGAATTTTTTGTTTGGAATTAACTTAATCTGTAAGGAAGATGGGGGAGCTTAAGAAGCTGGTTGAAGAAGGAAAGATCAAATATATTGGATTATCAGAAGCTAGTGTTGACACAATAAGGAGAGCTCATGCGGTTCATCCCATCACTGCAGTACAAATGGAGTATTCCCTTTGGGCCCGTGACATTGAAGATGAGATTGTCCCAGTTTGCCGGTTTGTTACTATCTCCAACCAGTGTTTTCTAGTTCATATATATATATATATAATCCAGGGGAATTAGCTCAATAGATCTACTGTATTAATACAGAATCTGCACTAAAGAAAACCACGATCGATGTTCGTTATTGCATCAAGTTTCTGTTGCTCATTTCACGTATCTGTTTACATACAGGGAGCTTGGTATTGGAATAGTTGCATACAGCCCTCTTGGTCGTGGTTTCTTTGCTGGAAAGGCAGTTCTTGAGCCCTTGCCCCCGGAGAGTGTATTGGTATGTCAATGTGAATGAAAATGGAAATTAAATATGCCATCATACTTAACTTTCTGCAGTTTTCGAATATTCCTCCAATCGTGGATACTTATACTTCAAACAAATTATACTACATACAAGTCACTGTATAAAACGCACCACAAGGTTGGTTGTGTCAATAAAAAAGCTTACAGATAGATTTTTTCTGTTCTTAAACATTTACCTTTATGGTCATGGAATCAATGTGTCGTCTATGCACATATACATTCATCATATGGTACCTTTTTTTTTACGAGTAATGCTAGGGATAAGTCCGAAATGCACAAGTCCTACGAAAGTTTTTTGTAAAAAAGTGGGCTTTACCAAGAAAAAGCAAGTTTTTCACACTTTCATAATAAGGTCCATTTTTTTATTAAAGATATGCGCGGGACTTGGCCTGTATTTTGATATTTAGTTGAGTTGAGTTCTTTATGAATAGTAGTGAGTTGAGATGGTGGAATGAGTTTTGTGGGGTCCACTTAAGATGAGTTTAAGTGCGTTTAGATATTAAGATGAGTTTATATGTATTTATGGGAAGTTGAAAAAGGTTGTGAGCCCCAGGTGTAAAGAAGTGTTGAATTGAAAAAAGGTTGTGGATCCCATGTGTAAATATGTTTTGAGTTGATATGAGTTTAATAATTTGAGAGTTGGATGTTTAGATGTTAGACTTGTCTTAAAATTAGATTGAACTGAGTTGAATTCAGATGAATTTAACAACCAAACGGAGCCATATACTTTTAGGATTTGTATATATCATTATTTATTTATTTTCATTTTATTGATAGACAAACTTAGGTAAGGCACCGTAGATCTACAAATTACATTGCACCCCGGCTTTCTAACCCCTTTAAAGGCAGAATAATTCCCTAGAGCAAATCAAACCTTTTATGGCAGCAATGTGTTAATTTAAAAGTCATATTCATTTCATGTCACAGTCGATGTTTCCAAGGTTCAGCGGGAAAAATTTTGAGGAGAACAAAAATCTTTATCAGAAACTTGTCAATCTGGCTGAAAAGCATGCCTGCACTACTCCTCAACTAGCTTTGGCATGGCTTCTCCATCAGGGTGGAGACATTGTCCCAATCCCTGGTAAGAATGAAACTCTTTTATAATTTCCATCTTTCTCGTAAATATAATATGATTTTTCTTGCAATATGTCTGGTTTGACGTATTTTCTTGTTGATATTGTTAAGGCACAACTAAAGTTAGGAACCTTGATAACAACATTGGTTCCTTGGCTATCAAGCTCTCTGAAGATGATCTGAAAGAAATTTGCGATGCCGTGCCTATAGATGAAGTTGTTGGTGCTCGACAAATTGCTGCTCTTTCTCACTTGGCTTGGAATTTTGCCAATACCCCCCCGTCAAGGTAATCGCACAGTACTATAGATGTAATCCAAGGGTGACCCTTTTAAGTAAAATTGTTACCATTTCTAATCTCTTTAATTATGTTTTCTCCATGTAATTTGTTTGTACAGGAACAATTAATGCAGAAAAGGATATCCCAACGAGTGAAAAAGGAACCATGCATCAAGCCGTACCTAATTCTGACAGTGCAGGACAGATATTACATAAGTATGTAATTTGGTATTAACATTGGTTGTAACTAGTGTTACTGTCTAGGGTAGATACCTATATATTATTGGGGTTGTCGGGAACTTGGCCTTTCTATTTTGTGGATTGGATTTAAATCTATCATCAACTCGTCTCGTTTCATTTTTAAAATTTTCTTAAATTTTTATATAAAATATAATAAATATTTTAATTTTTTTAATTTTTAAAATAATAATATTATTATTTTAATAATATTTTATTTTACTATTTATAAACAAAACCTTACAGTAAAGATAATACATATAACTTTGAAAAGAAATAATTATTTATTATTAAAAAACTCTATAAACAAATATTATATGCTAGAAGACAGATTGGAAGACCCGACGAAATGGGAAGAGAAAATAAAAATAATTGAGGGAATATTGAGAAGATAGTGATTGTTGAAAATTATTAATGATTGTGTACTTGTTGAAAACTGATAATGGTTGTTGAAAACGTATCAATGAATTAAAATTTTGTTTGACTGTTTGGATAACAGGATCAAATAAGCTGTACAGTTTAGATGAGATAAACGGCATCCAAACCAGGCCTAAAGTTGTGTTATTTTTCAATTCAACATATCAATTGTGTAGAAGGTGGATCATATGACCAGTTTACAAATAGATTTTTTCTCTATTAAATAGTGCAGGTCTCGCATGTTTCGTAGAAAACATTAGGCATTAAAGTTGGTGAGACTATTAAACAACGTACGTTAAAACTTCTCCACTATACTAGATAATTAGGATAGATTTGGTAATTAAATTCAAAAATAAAATTCTTATCTTATGTCATTTTTTTATTGTAATTTTTTTATAAAATATAATAAATAATTTAATTTTTTTTAAATTTTAATTTAATTTTTAAATAATAATAATATTAAAATATAATATTTTAAATTTTTATGAGGGTTTGAGAAGATTCTTCTCGCATCTTGTGCCTGATCTGGTTCAGCCGTCCCCTCCTTCCACAGATAGAACCACATAAAATAAAAAAAAAAAAAAATGTGTTATCAAATGTCCCACCACTCCCTTTGTGACTATAACTTGAACTACAATCTTTTGGAGTTGGTGGGGAGGGCTAGACTTTTGCAAGGGAGTCCTCAATATCTTGAAGCAGTGCAGTAGGTATTGTGCAAAGATTTGCACTCTCCTTTTCCATTATAGCATCTTGATCTTGCAACTAAGCAGTAATATCTTAGGATGGAGGGGACGCCCCATATCCAAATTCCCAGAGTGGGACTTGGCAGCCAGGGACTGGAGGTAAGCTTCTTCTTTCCAACCTTTTCGGATTAAGTCAACCTCCAATTGCAGATCATGGTTATACCCAGTTTGGCTCACCTGTAAATGTGTAATTGTATTAATCATTACCTTTCTCAACAAATCACACCCTGATGATCATCGTGGCCAAAATTAATGCCGTCTAGGTTCATGCAAGATTGTTTTTTCCCCTCCTTTTTTGGGTCTAATCGGTGATTTCACAATGCATCTTTGGTTGAATTGCAGCACGCACATACTATGTAACCAAAAAATCTCAAGACAGAAAAATAGTCTCATCGTTCACCTGCTGGGTGTTCTAATCAGGGTTATATTGACGATCTTCAGTTTCTTAATTGCGATCCATGAGATCTGCTACAGAAACCCAGAGTTTGGCAGTTGGGACTGGTTTTAAGCACAAGAAATCGTGTCCTTTTTTTTCCTGCCACCTTCCTATTCAAGGTCATTCTTTAACGGGTTCTCTGAAAGATAGAGAGGCCAAGCATCTAATTCTTGAATAAATTTTGTATAGAAAAGCCCAAGGATACAGATGACTGAATGAGTCTGTTTCGTTCAACTAATTACCTGAGAAATAATTAAAAAAATTCCAACTTTTTCTTTCCTTTTTTTTTGTTTTTGTTTTTGTTGCACCTTTTTCAAAACTGCTTGTCCAATCAAGTCTTTAAGATCAATATTGGTCCGGTATTTGGTGAACCTTGGATACTGCATGGAGACTCAAACTCTTGGATTGGTAACTTCCTCAGCTTAGTTTCACTTGCATGAAATTATTTTTGTGGAATCAATTCTCTGGCTGCAGGTTTCTAAATTGGGCTTTGGATGCGGGGGACTCTCTGGAATATTGAATGCTCCTCTGTCGCATGAAGCTGGATGCTCTGTTCTGAAGGAAGCTTTTTATAAGGGTATAACCTTCTTTGATACAGCAAATGTTTATGGACGGAATCATGATAATGAAATCATGATTGGCAAGGTATGTAATTGCCCTATACTCATATTGAAACTAAAAAAGATGTGACTTGCCTTCTGCCAAGTAGAAAAATATATATATTCTATGAATGTTGGACATATTAAATTGAGTGAATTATCTTGTATTTCTAGGCATTGAAACAACTTCCTCGAGAAAGAGTTCAATTAGCTACAAAATTCGGATTTTCTATTTCAGAGGAAGGTCAAATGAGTGTCAAGTGTACCCCTGAATATGCACGGGAATGCTGTGAAGCTAGTCTCAAGTATCTTGATGTGGACTATATCGATCTCTACTATCAGCATCGTGTGGACACCTCAGTGCCAATAGAGAATACTGTGAGTCTTGATTCTTGAGCAATATTTTTTCTTTCCAAATTATTCAAACTCAGGAACTTTGATATATTTTGATGTGATATTGTTCTTCACTGTAACTTGATTTTGCTTGCTACGCAATGGTAGATGGAGGAGCTCAAGAAGCTGGTGGAGGAAGGATAGATAAAATACATTGGGTTATCAGAAGCCAATGCAGACACAATTAGAAGAGCTCATGCAGTTCATCCCATAACTGTGCTACAGATGGAGTATTCGTTGTGGACTCGTGACATTGAAGACGACATAATTCCTCTTTGCAGGTTTATTTGATGTTTGCATTTCAAAGCCAGTCATTGTACTAACGACATGGGTGACAGTTCTGTCTTTGTGGTATTTGAATTGATCATGAATCAAACATTTTGTGAACGATATTATTAGAGAGAGCATTAAGAAAAATTTCACAGCATTAAATAATTTTTTTAAATCTTACAGAGAACTTGGTATTGGGATAGTGGCATATAGCCCTCTTGGTCACGGGTTCTTTGGTGGAAAAGGAGTCGTCGAAAGCTTTCCTAATGACAGTTTCCTGGTGAGCACGTGACTAGTAGCTAAATATAACATCTCATGTTTTTCATACACCAACACATACATGATTCTTAAGTTTGTCTTACATCAGTGATTTTTTCACTAGATATGTTCTGTTATGCGAGTGAGATGAGGAGATCAACCAAAGTGAATAAATCTCGTCCATGCCTTTTTTTAACTGGACACATCTGGTAAAAAAAATCATTGAATAGAAGCCGAACTCATGATTCTTTCTATGAAATGGATTTCTAGGCCTATCTGCACGCTCATTTTGATTTTCTTGGCATAGGCTGTGCATCCAAGATTCATGGGGGAGAACTTAGAGAAGAACAAACTTCTATATGCCCGACTTTCCGGCCTGGCTGCAAAGCATGCCTGCACTCCACCTCAGCTAGCTCTGGCCTGGCTTCTCCATCAGGGAGATGATATAATCCCAATCCCTGGTACATTACTCTCTTAATTGAAATGATCTATTGGTATCATAGGTAATTGAGTTATTTATGTACATAGGGCTAATTGTTCAGTCCAATAGATAATCAATAGCTATTCTTTCTTCCATGAAAAACGAGACGGAATTCTTCTAATGCATGATGTGAAAGAAATTGATTCAGTTTAATGGATAATCAATAGCTATTCTTTCTTCCACGAAAAACTAGACGAAATGCTGCTAGAGCATGATGTGAAAGAAATTGATTTGGATGAGTTGCAGGGACGACTAAGGTTAAGAATCTCGATAGCAACATTGGTTCCTTGGCATTGAAGCTTACGCAAGAGGATTTAAAAGAAATTTCTGAAGCTGTGCCCGCCAATGAAGTTGGTGGAGAAAGAGATCCTGCCATGTTAGCCAAATTTGAACGGAAGAATGCAAATACCCCACCAAAGTAATTAATCGCAAACCTCTGAAGTGGAACCTGTATTCTCGATCTGCTTTTTGTATTACCTATGTTGTTTGTAATTTGGTAGAAACTTTGTAATAATCTTAAGCTACAATTAAGCTTTGGTCGGACCTTGGCTTTCTTTCTTAATTTTGTGAGTGAGACTGTGAGACTATTAGATGGCTTATGGTTCGCGCATATGCCAAGAATAGATATTTAATAAAGAATTGCGAGAACGACTTCAAGCTAGCGTGGAATGTTGACATTGTAGAAATTGGTTTGTAAGAGAAGTTTATAGACTTTAAAGTGTTGTTCTTTTTCAATTCAACATATCAATTGTGTAGAAGGTGGATCCTAAGACCAGTTTGCAAATAGATTTCCTTTCTATTAAATAGTGCATGTCTCGCATGTTTCCTAGAAAAACATTAGGCGTTAAATTTGCCAAGACCGTTAAACAACGTACTTTAAGGGAGGTTTGTGATAAGGTTTGGAGATCTTTGTTTGTGCAGAAGTAAAACGCAACACGAGTAAGAACTCCTCAGCATGCATTTGCTGTAGGATGAAAACTTTATTTATATTATAAATTGGAAGAATTACAATCAAGAGGCTTAATGACAGAATATTCTAAAACAATCAAAAAGGGAATATACAAAGATATTTATTTGTTCCTTCTCGAGTATTCTTGCTGTATTGACTTGTGCATGATTTGCTGCACGTTTCCATAACAGAGGAACTATCCTTAACACCCTCCCGCAAGCTGACCGTGGGGCAAGACGAGACGGAAAGCTTGGATTTGAAGAAAAGAAATTGAGACCGAGAGACACTCTTGGTGAATAGATCTGAAATCTGAAGATTAGAGGGAACAAAGTTAACAGAGCAGTCCAGCAGTTACTTTCTCTCGCACAAAGTGATAATCGAGATCTATATGCTTGGATTGAGCATGAGAGATTGGGTTAGCCGACATAGAAATGGCACTGCGATTATCACAGAAAATAGTAGTAGCCGAGAGAGAAATATGCAAGTCATGAAACAAATGAGTAAGCCAGGTGACTTCAGCCGTAGCTAAAGCAAGTGATCTATATTCAGATTCTGCACTACTGCGAGAAACAGTGGGCTATTTCTTAGCACTCCAAGAGACTAAATTCCGACCAAGATATATGGCATAACCAGATGTAGATCGGCGAGTGTCGGGGCAGCCAGCCCAATCGGCATCGGAATAGGCTAGAAGTTGTCGAGATGGATGAGTAGAGATTCAAACCAAAATGAAGAGTGCCCTTTACATAGTGTAGAATACGCTTAACTGCACGGAAGTGGTTATCTGTAGGGGCATGCATATGTTGATAAACTGTCTTGAAACTATAAGCAATTTCAAGACGTGTGATGAGCAAATATTGTAGAGCCCCAACAAGGGATCGATAAAGTGTCAGATTGGAGAAGAGAGAGCCAGCTTGAGTGAGCTTTTGACGAACTACCACAGGAGTAGCAACGGGCTTGCAATCTGTCATGGCTGCTCGATGAAGGATGTCAACTGCATATTTTGTTTGACTAAGAAATAAACTAGAGGAGGTAGATTGAACCTCAATGCCCAAGAAATAATGAAGAGCCACTAGATCCTTCATAGCAAATTCAGTGCTTAGGCGAGCAAGAAAATTGGTAAGAAGTTGAGGGTTGCTGCTGGTAACAACTATATCATCAACATAAAGGAGAAGATAAATGGTGCCAGTAGATGTGTGATACACAAATAAGGAGGAGTCAGCTCGGCTAGGAACAAAACCAAACTTAATCAAAAAATTACTAAACCTCTAGAACCAAGCATGGGGTGCTTGTTTAAGACCATAAAGAGCATGTTGAAGACGACAAACATGATGAGGAAAGCATGGATCAATATAGCCAGGAGGTTGATTCATATAAACTTCCTCATTGAGAGTGCCATGAAGAAAATCGTTCTTGACATCTAGTTTACGCAAAGGTCAACCTGCATAAATGGCAAGGGAAATGATTAAACACACGATGGCAGCTTTCACAACAGGGCTAAAGGTTTGATCATAATCAAAACTAGGAAGTTGAGTGTATCCTTTAGCAACAACGTGCGCTTTATAGCGCTCAACAGAGCCATCAGGAAGAAGCTTGGTACGAAAGACCCAACGGCAGCCAACAACATTTTTGTTATGTGGGCGTGGCACCAAAGACCAAGTATTATTAGAGTGCGAGGCTTTAATTTCTTCATCCATAGCCGAAACCCACTCAGAATGTTTAAAGGCATATTTGAAGCCACGAGGTTCCTTCAATGCAATTAATGATTGAAAAAAGGATGTTTGAGGCAAACTTGTGACACTATGATATGCTTTCGGCTTTGAAATGCCAGACTTTGACCGAGTGGTCATGGCTCATGGGATGAGTATTGCAAGAGAGATCAGTTGCATGAGAGGGTGGCGGTGCTGCAGAAATTGCAGCAGGTGCAGAACTAGCAGCAGCATTCTGTGGTGAAGAAACTGATGTAGAAGGCATGACAAGTAGATAATCAGCAGCACATGGGGTGCAAGGAGTAGTAGCAGGGGATGCTTGTGAACCTGCAGAAGAAAAAGAAGGACGACCAGAGGAATATGATGGCAGAGAGTGAGGAGTATTAGGAAAAATTAGAAAATCACTTAAGGAACTGGGAGGGCTCTTGCAAAAGGGAAGTGAGTTTCATCAAATACAACATGACGAGAGACAAAAACACATTGAGTTTGATGATCCAAACAGCAAAAACCTTTATGCATGGAGCTGTACCCAACAAAGACACATGGAGTTGAGTTAGGAGCAAGCTTATGTGGAGCATAGTGACGAAGATAAGGATAACACAGGCAACCAAATGTGCGAAAGTGAGTGTAGGAGGGTGACATACCATGTAACACAGCAAAGGGTGATTGACCTTGGAGAGTTGGTGTTGGAAGCCGATTGATAATATACACAGCGGTAGAGAAGGCTTCAACCCAAAGAGAGGTAGGCGCATGAGCATGAAAAAGAAGAGTGAGACCTATCTCAGTTGCGTGGCGATGTTTGTGTTCAGTACGGCCATTTTGAGCAGGTGTATAGGGACAACTGAAGCGATGCTCAATGCCAAAAGAGGACAAGTATTGCCGAAACTTATGATTAGTAAATTCTGTACCACCATCACTTTGGAAGGTTTTGAGTTTGTGAGAAAATTGATTTTGAATAAGATTATGAAATTTAACAAAGATGGGAAAGAAATCAGATTTTTGCCGAAGTGGATAGAACCATGTAAAGCGAGAATGATCATCCACAAAAATAACATAATAACGGAAACCAAAAGAAGAAGTAGTGGGAGAGGGACCCCATAGATCACAATGAAGTAATTCAAAAGGAAGAGAACTACGCTTTTCATTAATGGAAAGAGGCAAACGGTGACTTTTGCCTAATTGGCAACTATTACATAAATTGGTAGATAAAATAGAGGAAGAAACATAAATGACACCATCTTTGTTGAGAGTTTCAACAGTGCGAGTAGCCATATGACCCAAACGAGCATGCCAGATATCAAAGGAAGCATGAATATTGGTGGCACGCAAGGAGGTAAGGAAGGCACGATGAGCACAATGAAGAACATAGAGGCCATGTTTCAGACTACCGGTTCCCAACACCACTCTCGTTTGAAGGTCCTATATAGCAAAGCCAGAACTAGAAAATGAAATTGAGCAATGATTATCAAAAGTTAACTTGCTAATGGAAATTAAGTTTTTGGTGAGAGAGGGAACAACAAGAACATCTTTGAAAATAAGAGAGCCAGAGGGAGAGTTATGAGAGAAGGAACCCGTATGTGTTATAGGAAGAGAGGCACCATTGCCAACAACCACTTGGTCTGAGCCTGAGTAAGGAGAAACACTGGATAACTGATTTGCATCGTTGGTCATATGAGAAGAAGCACCACTGTGAGTGTACCAGTAAGAATCTGGAGAATCTTGCAGTGAACAAGAGGAGAAGGCTTCAGCTACATTAGCAGTCTATGAATGCTCATATCGATCCCAACAGACAGAAGCAACATGGCCAAGTTTGCCACAAATCTGACAGGTGGGTTGAGATGAGGGTGGTGGACGAGGTGCAGAGTGTGGAGACCGAGAGTTATTGTGGGAGTTGGTGGACTAAAATCCACGACCACGGCCAGAGTGACCATCACCACGACCACGACGAGCACCACGAGAGGACTGCCTGGCTCCTCGATGAGCAGTGAATGCAGTGAGGTGTCCTGCTTGAGAATCAAGAGATTTAACAAATAAATCATGACTATGAGCTTTTGGCACAAGATCCTTCAACAGGAGCAGTGGTGTTTGAGACATCATAGTGGTGGATAATGAAGAGACTTCAGCCCCTAAGCCACGTAGAAACCAGTGCACCTTATCAGTTTCATCAACAGGACGACCCATAGCATGAAGTTGATCACACAAATTTTTTAAGGCGCAAGAATAATCACCAATGCTGCAAGTGCCTTTCTTCATCAGTTAGAGTTTATCCTTTAAGTGTCTGCCAAGCTTCAAAAGCAGATGTTAAGCCGAGGACTTCAGTCATGGCTTCTTCCGTGAGTGAAGAAAAAATTAGGCTAAGAATGAGTTGATCAGATGCCATGTAGAAAACTTAGGATTTGGGATGGATTTATTATTGGCATCGAGAATAGTAGGTGGTGGGGAAGAATTAGAACCATCAACATACTCGAGTAAATTTTGACTGGTAAAGAGAGGTAAAAATTGGCTCTTCTAGAGCAGATAATTTGTGGAGCTGAGTTTGATGGTTAACATATGAACCATCGTGTGGCAGGGGAGAAGAGGAGAACGACTGAGACTCCGTAGAAAAGAAAAAGAAAAAAGAGATGGACGCAAGTCCTAGGTATTCTCTGATACCATGATAAGGTTTGGAGACCTTCGTTTGTGCAGAAGTAAAACACACGAGTGAGACCTCCTCAGCATACATTTGCTGTAGGATGAAGACTTTATTTATATTATAAATTGGAAGAATTACAATCAAGAGGCTTAATAACAGAATATTCTAAAACAATCAAAAAAGGAATATACAAAGATATTTATTTGTTTCCTTCTTGAGTATTCTTGCTGCATTGACTTGTGCATGATTTGCTGCACGTTTCCATAACATAGGTTTCCATAATAGAGGAACTATCCTTAACAGTTTGAACACAGTGATGAGATACATAATTCTCAAAAGGTCTCGTAATTTTATTTTCAAATATCACTCAAATATGAACTTTTTTTTTTTTAATTTTTAATTTTCAACTTGTTCATATAATCAATACATAATCATTATCTACACATTAAAATCAATAGAACTTTTACAACTTTTAAAACAAAACTAATATTAGCAAATTATATTCAAACAATATTTTAGTTTTATAATAATTTTATTTAACTTTTATCTATTCTTTTTCAAAGTCTAATAAAACATCTTAACTCAAACCGTTTGATTACTATTCGTAAAAGAGTAGTGTTATATGTACTTACAGTATTATGCAAAACATTATACACATTTTGTAAAAGATCCATTATATCAGTTTTTTCTTTTTTTGATACGAACTTACAGTATTATGCAAAACATTATACGCATTTTGTAAAAAATCCATTATATCAGTTTTTTCTTTTTTTGATACGAATTTTTAAATTTTAAATTTCTTAATCTTTAGCCTATCAATATCTAACGCATGCTACACGTTGGAACATATTGTTATGTAAGTAAAAATTATAAATATAAATAATATTTTTCTAATCCTAAGAGACTCAATGTATCCAAACATGCACTAAAACTTCCTCACCATAGTGAGAACAATTAAGGTTTCTTTTGTTGGAGAAGCTTGCCTTGTTTGGGTATACAAATTATTTCATTTCATCTCATCTCATTTCAACTTTTTCAAACTCTCACATAAAATAAAATTAATAGTTCAAATTTTTCAAATTACAAAACAAAATATTAAAAATTTATATTCTAATAAAATTTTATTCAACTTTAATTTTTATCTTTAATTGTGTAATCAAACGAGTCCTAGTCGCTCTCTTCCATTTCAAACATTAATTTGCCAGTAAAATGCAAAGAACATTATAGGTGATAACTTTAACCCAATGAGATTCTTCTCACATTTTTATGCCTTTTCTGGTTTATCCGTCACTTCCTTTCACAAATAGGCAATAAAAAAATGAGACCACAAAAAAAGAAAAAAAAAAAAGAGTTCTCAAATGTCTCCACCAAGAACATTAGAGTTGGTGGGGAGGATGAGACTTTGCAAGCGGAGTCCTTAATATCTTGAAGCTAGTATTGCGGATCCTTTTCCATTATAGCATCTTAATCTTGCAATTTAGTAGTGGTATCTTAGTATGGAGGGGCCCCATATCCAAATTTCCAGAGACGGAGTTGGCAGCTAGGGACTAGAGGTAAGCTTTTTTTTTCCAACCCTTTCAGATTAAGTCAATCTCCAAATGCAAATCATGGTTTTACCCTGTTAGGAACACTTGCAGTAATACTTAAAATTGTAATAAGATTTCAAGCAACACAAGAAGATGAAATGAAAATACTGTCACAAGATTAGGGATTAATTCGAAATTGGGGAAAATACGTCTCAGTCAGGTTCATAACAAATCCCCTCCCTTTAAAGAATATTGTCCTCAAGGTCTAGAACATTAATACAATTTGAGGTTCCATTCCTTCCCATTAAGCAGCAACACATTCAGCAATCTTTTCCTTAGAACTCCTTTAATAAGCAACTTTCTTATCAATTGCAGTAGTGGTGTTCCCAACATCATTGCAAATTGCAACTCTTATCTTTGCCATGGCTTGTGAATTAACGTCTCTATTTTAGCAAGTCCTATCAACCATTGTCCCATACTCTATATCATACATGGCATTGTAGTTGCACAAAAATTGTCTAGCAAACCCCAAAGCCAGCCTTAGGTACATGAACAAATGATTCCCAATGAGGCAAGAATTATACCCAAACGGTCACCAAAACCAATAGAATGAAGCCAATTCAATTGCATTATGGAATAAAATAAAATGGATCAAGGGCAGCAATAGTTTCAACTAATTCATAAACCAGAAAAGATCATCTCAAGGCCTCAACTTTGATCTTGTGAAGAATCCAGTTATACCTGCATTCTCTAATGCCAAGGTTGCACTAACATGCTATTGCTTTGCGCCCACTAGAAGAACAAGAGCAATAGGAATGATTGCTATCCATAAATAAAGATCAAACCCGTTTACTTCAAACACTATTAAAGCCAATAGACCGAATCTCATTCTAGCTACATAACCCACATTATTACCAACCTTGTTTGAGATCATCGCTGGATTTCTCATAGCCTCTTTTGGAATATTCCTTTCTCTTTTCCCTAAACTGTAGCACCAACATCAACTATTATGAAATAAGTACTCATTCCATCAAACTGTGCCACTAAAAGTGTAATACTAGGCTTTCTAGTTGCCACAATGAACTCTTGATCCTTCACAACTCGATTACCAACTTTGACTTTGTCATAGCTAAAGAAACTAGAAATTGCTCCACTACCATATTGGATTGCAATCGATGTCACATTTTTCTTGTAGGTACTCAAATTGCTTGGTTTGTACATTAGCATGGAAATAACATGGCACCAAGAGATAGTACTTAGATGATGGCACCTACAGATTAGAGCTACCAGTGTCAACAATTATAGAGTAATTATGAGGGAGAGTACCGATCCCAATCTCACCATAGTATTGAGCATCCAAGTAGTTCTTTAAAACAATAATGTCTATCTCCTCAGAGTCACCGAGATTATTGGGAATATGATACTTCCTTGTCAAAGCTCTTAAAGACTCCGCATCCTTAATGGGAAGCTGGGTTTGGGCGAGCATGAGGTAATTTGACTAGTGCCCCCAACCCTTTCCTCGCCGATATGGAGGGTCCAATCGTCATCAACCTAAAATTTCAACATCCCAGAATATAACTCTTGCTTGTGCATTTTATTGAACAAGTTGAGTGCAAATCTTGTATAGCCATGCGTACCTTGAAAGATCAAGACAGAAGCAGATGAGCCAGCACATTACTTGTAACAAAATGGCCACAACTCAATGCACATGAATTAAAAACAANTAATTTTAAACTCCAAAAACAACCCAATTTAAATTAAAGATCACTTTAAATACAAAACAATAAATAACACTGAGAAAACACATAAGAAATTAATTTTCACAACTTAAAATATTATAAAATAATATTTAAAAACTCCAATAATTTAAAATAAGAGAACCAACCACTAAATAATTTAAATTAATCATTCATTAAAATAACACTAAAATACGGGATGTTACAATTATAGGTGATAACTTTAACCCAATGAGATTCTTCTCGCATTTTTATGCCTTTTCTGGTTTATCCGTCACTTCCTTTCACAAATAGGCAATAAAAAAATGAGACCACAAAAAAAGAAAAAAAAAAAGAGTTCTCAAATGTCTCCACCAAGAACATTAGAGTTGGTGGGGAGGATGAGACTTTGCAAGCGGAGTCCTTAATATCTTGAAGCTAGTATTGCGGATCCTTTTCCATTATAGCATCTTAATCTTGCAATTTAGTAGTGGTATCTTAGTATGGAGGGGCCCCATATCCAAATTTCCAGAGACGGAGTTGGCAGCTAGGGACTAGAGGTAAGCTTTTTTTTTCCAACCCTTTCAGATTAAGTCAATCTCCAAATGCAAATCATGGTTTTACCCTGTTAGGAACACTTGCAGTAATACTTAAAATTGTAATAAGATTTCAAGCAACACAAGAAGATGAAATGAAAATACTGTCACAAGATTAGGGATTAATTCGAAATTGGGGAAAATACGTCTCAGTCAGGTTCATAACAAATCCCCTCCCTTTAAAGAATATTATCCTCAAGGTCTAGAACATTAATACAATTTGAGGTTCCATTCCTTCCCATTAAGCAGCAACACATTCAACAATCTTTTCCTTAGAACTCCTTTAATAAGCAACTTTCTTATCAATTGCAGTAGTGGTGTTCCCAACATCATTGCAAATTGCAACTCTTATCTTTGCCATGGCTTGTGAATTAACGTCCCTATTTTAGCAAGTCCTATCAACCATTGTCCCATACTCTATATCATACATGGCATTGTAGTTGCACAAAAATTGTCTAGCAAACCCCAAAGCCAGCCTTAGGTACATGAACAAATGATTCCCAATGAGGCAAGAATTATACCCAAACGGCCACCAAAACCAATAGAATGAAGCCAATTCAATTGCATTATGGAATAAAATAAAATGGATCAAGGGCAGCAATAGTTTCAACTAATTCATAAACCAGAAAAGATCATCTCAAGGCCTCAGCTTTGATCTTGTGAAGAATCCAGTTATACCTGCATTCTCTAATGCCAAGGTTGCACTAACATGCTATTGCTTTGCGCCCACTAGAAGAACAAGAGCAATAGGAATGATTGCTATCCATAAATAAAGATCAAACCCGTTTACTTCAAACACTATTAAAGCCAATAGACCGAATCTCATTCTAGCTACATAACCCACATTATTACCAACCTTGTTTGAGATCATCGCTGGATTTCTCATAGCCTCTTTTGGAATATTCCTTTCTCTTTTCCCTAAACTGTAGCACCAACATCAACTATTATGAAATAAGTACTCATTCCATCAAACTGTGCCACTAAAAGTGTAATACTAGGCTTTCTAGTTGCCACAATGAACTCTTGATCCTTCACAACTCGATTACCAACTTTGACTTTGTCATAGCTAAAGAAACTAGAAATTGCTCCACTACCATATTGGATTGCAATCGATGTCACATTTTTCTTGTAGGTACTCAAATTGCTTGGTTTGTACATTAGCATGGAAATAACATGGCACCAAGAGATAGTACTTAGATGATGGCACCTACAGATTAGAGCTACCAGTGTCAACAATTATAGAGTAATTATGAGGGAGAGTACCGATCCCAATCTCACCATAGTATTGAGCATCCAAGTAGTTCTTTAAAACAATAATGTCTATCTCCTCAGAGTCACCGAGATTATTGGGAATATGATACTTTCTTGTCAAAGCTCTTAAAGACTCCGCATCCTTAATGGGAAGCTGGGTTTGGGCGAGCATGAGGTAATTTGACTAGTGCCCCCAACCCTTTCCTCGTCGATATGGAGGGTCCAATCGTCATCAACCTAAAATTTCAACATCCCAGAATATAACTCTTGCTTGTGCATTTTATTGAACAAGTTGAGTGCAAATCTTGTATAGCCATGCGTACCTTGAAAGATCAAGACAGAAGCAGATGAGCCAGCACATTACTTGTAACAAAATGGCCACAACTCAATGCACATGAATTAAAAACAACATCCTCGGAAATTGCACAAGTCAGATCATATTCTAGCCTCATAGAATGCGGAAGCCTCAATGTCATTGCAAGTGGGGTTGCATCAAAATCACAAGAAAATTGACTTGGAAACTCATCAAACTCTCCTTCATTTTTTTTTTCATGTTGAAATTCAAATAAATAGCAGGCAATTCTATGAGGAAAGGAGACTGTAAAAGCTCAATGTGTTCCTCCCCCAATTTGGATTTGAAATTCCTCCCATTTTATGAGCAATGAACTTTATCATACTTCTTAAGGATTTTTTTGATTGTAATCGCATTCATTGTGACATATTCACCCAGCATCCGTCCTTCCAGTACCATTGTCTTTTGATCATTCATGAAACAATGACACAAATGCAATAAATATCCTTGCTTTCCAAAGGCAACATGAAGATCAAGGAGATGCCCAACTCTTGAACTAAAGCATCAGTTTATTTCTAAAGCTTCCTTTGTCAGCTCATAAAAGAGCTTCTGGTCACCCACTTGGATTGCGACATAATCAACGACAGTGCCTATGGAGATGTTGGCGTATCCCATAATAGTTTGGCGAGCAGCGATGGCTTGACCCCTATGCCGTTCCATGCTCTGTGGGTTTGAAAGGGAGTGCGAATGCCAGGGTCAGAAATCCACCACCCAGTAATTGATTTGACCAAGATTAAAACATTATACAAAACATTATACGCATTTTGTTAAAAATCCATTATATCAGTTTTTTCTTTTTCTGATACGAAGTTTTAAATTTCTTAATCTTCTATCAATAGCTAACATATGCTACACGTTGGAACATATTGTTATGTAAGTAAAAATTATAAATATAAATAATATTTTTCTAATCCTAAGAGACTCCATGTATCCAAACATGCACTAAAACTTCCTCACCATAGTGAGAAAAATTAAGGTTTGTTTTGTTGGAAAAGCTAGCCTCATTTGGTTACACAAATTATTTCATCTCATCTTATCTCATTTCGTTAACTTTTTCAAACTCTCATATAAAATAAAATAAATAGTTCAACTTTTTCAAATTACAAAACAAAATATTAAAAATTTATATTCTAACAAAATTTTATTCAACTTTAATTTTTATTTTTAATTGTGTAATCAAACGAGTCCTAGTAGCTTTCTTCCATTTCAAACATTAATTCGCTAGTAAAATGCAAAGAACATTATAGGTGATAACTTTAACCCAATGAGATTCTTCTCGCATTCTTATACCATTTCTGGTTCATCCATAGCTTCCTTCCACAAATAGGCAATAAAAAAATGAGACCACAAAAAAAAAAAAAAAAAGTTCTCAAATGTCCCCACCAAGAACATCAGAGTTGGTGGAAAGGATGAGACTTTGCAAGCGGAGTCCTCAATATCTTGAAGCTATGCAGTAGGTACTGCGGAATCATTTACACCCTCCTTTTCCATTATAGCTAGCATCTTAATCTCGCAACTTAGTAGTGGTATCTTAGTATGGAGGGGCCCCATATCCAAATTACTAGAGTAGGACTTGGTAGTCAGGGACTAGCAGTAAGCTTCTTTTTTCCAACCCTTTCAAATTAAGTCAATCTCCAAATGCAGATCATGGTTATACCATGTTCGGAACCCTTCCAGTAATACTTAAAATTGTAATTAGATTCCAAGCAACAAAAGAAGATGAAATGAAAATACTGTCATAAGATTGGGGATTAATTTGAGTTAATCCAGCCTCTACAAGAGGCTTTCCATAACTGTTTCTTCTATCCTCTAGAATTTATACCAACGTTGATGGAAATTTGGTTTTGCTTCTAGAATCTCTTCAAAATGACCGTGTTTCAAGCCCCCCATGCATCCCGCTTATTCCTTCTATATGTTCCTGAAACACTACGTTGCAGCTTAAGTTCATACATCTCATCCCAAACGACACCGTCTTAGTCAGGTTCATAACAAATCCCTTCCCTTTAAAGAACATTGTTCTCAAGGTTTAGAGCATTAATACAACTTCAGGTTCCGTTCCTTCCCATTCAACAGCAACCGATTCAGCAATCTCTTCCTTAAAACTCCTTTAATAAGCAAGTCTTTTATAAATTGCAGTATTGGTGTTCCCAACATCATTGCAAGTTGCAACTCTTATCTTTGCCATGGCTTGTGAATTAACGTCCCTATTGTAGCAAGTCCTATCTACCATTGTCCCATACTCTATATCATACATGGCATTGTAATTGCACAAAAACTGTTTAGCAAACCCCAAAGCCAACCTTAGGTACACAAACAAATGATTCCCAACGAGGCAAGAATTATACCTAAACTGCCACCAAAACTAATAGAATGAAGCCAATTCAATTGCATTCTGGAATAGAATAAAATGGATTAAAGGCAACAATAGTATCAACTTCATAAACCAGAAAAGATCATCTCGAGGCCTCAACTTTGATCCTATGAAGAATTCAGTTATACCTGCATTCTCTAATGCCAAGGTTGCACTAACATGCTATAGCTTTTTGCCCACCAGAAGAACAAGAGCAATAGGAATGATTGCTATTCATAAATAAAGATCAAACCCGTTTTCTTCAAACACCATTAATGCCAATAGACCGAATCCCATTCTAGCTACATAACCCACATTATTACCAACCTCCTATGAGATCACCGCAAGGTTTCTCAGAGCCTCTTTTGGAATATTCCTCTATATTTTTCCTATACTGTTAGCACTGACATCAACCATTATGAAATAAGTACTCATACTATCAAACTGTGCCACTAAAAATGAAATACTAGGCTCTCTAGTTGCCTCAATAAATTCCTGATCCTTCATAGCTCAATTACCAACTTTGACTTTGTCATAGCTAAAGAAACCAAAAATTGCTCCACTACCATACTGGATTGCAATCGATGTCACATTTTTCTTGTAGGTACTTGAATCGCTTGGTTTGTACTTAGCATAGAAATAACATGGCATCGAGAGATAGTACTTAGATGATGGCTCCCACATATTAGAGCTACCAGTGTCAACAATTACAGAGTAATTTTGAGGGAGAGTACCGATCCCAATCTCACCATAGTATTGAGCATCCCAGTAGTTCTTTAAAAAAATAATGTCTATCTCCTCATAGTCATTGAGATTATTGGGAATACGATACTTCCTTGTAGAAGCTCTTAAAGACTCTGCATCCTCGATGCAAGCTGGGATTGGGTGAGCGTGAGATAATTTGGCTGGTGCCCCCGACCCTTTCCTAATTGATTTTGGAGGATTTATTCATCATCAACCTCAAATTTCAACATCCCAGAACATAACTCTCGCCTATGCATTTTATTGAACAAGTTGAGTGCAAAACTTGTATAGCCATGCATACCTTGGAAGATTAAGACAAAAACAAATGAGCAAGCACATTACTTGTAAAAAAAATGGAAAGTCTAAAGCCAGGCACAACTCGGGCCTGTCCACGGATGACATTCGACGTGGAGAGAAACACACTGTTTTATTTACTCCAAAACGGTGTGTTTCGAGACTTCTAAAATGGCGTTCTACTTCTTCCTGCTCGACGTCTCTCCACGAATCTGAACCCTAACGTTTCTCTACCCCTGCTCGACTTCATCCCTCTTCATTGCACCACACCGTCTCGATTTCTCTCTTCCTAGGCACTCTCTTTGTGCGAATTGATCCTTGGTTCCCAACCCTGGTTTCTCTCTCTGTGCGAATCGATCCAAGGTTTCTCTTCTCCCAGGTATGCAATATTATTCTACTTTTGTTCTTTTCAGAAATTTTTGGTCCTTGATTGTTTTCTATGGCCTATTAGTGATGTATTAAAGTTAGCATATAGAAACTATTACTGCAACTACAAGCATATCATGTACGTCCACAACACCCACTTTTTGACTTATATTAGAACTAATCCAAATAAATGAAGAAACCTCATTCATCAGTGGAAGAAAGTGCAGACATTTGTGATCATTAGAATTTTTTAGTAGTTGATTAGTTTTTGAAGGATTTTTTGAACCTGTAATTAGACTGCAGCTCTTGAATAATAGAAGTTCAGTTCATCAGAAAAGCTATAATTTTAATGTTCAGTTCATTAAATGGGTTGCTGTAAGTGATCAACGACAAAGCTACGATGCCAAGGAAGAAAACTGACAACTGAGATCTGAGAGAGAAATCTGAAGCCGAGAGTGAAATTCTATAGCACTTCATTGAGGAAGCCACCAAAATTGTTAGCCGATTGCCTTTCATTTCCTGGATTGAAACAAGATGGACACTGTCACTTGAATGAATGCAAAACTTTCTTCCAGCTTTTAGATCTTTTCTTTCTTTTCAGCATTTTTTTAATATAATTGCTAACGTGACATTTGCTGTTTGAATGTCAGTAGCGGGTAGGCACAAATTTGTGCCTGTTTGTAGCAGTATTTGGCCACAACTCAATGCACATGAATTAAAAACAACATCCTAGGAAACAACACAAGTTAGATCATATTCTAGCCTTATAGAATGCGGAAGCCTCAATGTCATTATAAGTGAGGTTGCATCAAAATCACAAGAAAATTGACTAGAAAACTCATCAAACTCTCCTTCCCCCCCTCCCGCCGTTGAAACTCAAGTAAATAGTAGCCAATTCCATGAGGAAAGGAGATTGCAAAAGCTCAATGTGTTCATCCCCTAATTTGGATTTGAAATTCCTCCCATTCATTGTGACATATTCACCCAGCATCCGTCCTTATAGTACCATTGCCTATTGATCATTCTTGAAACAACGACACAAACGCAATAAATATCCTTGCATTCTAGAGGCAACATGAAGATCAAGGAGATGCTCGACTCTTGAACTAAAGCATCTATTTATTTCTAAAGCTTCCTTTGTCAGCTCATACAAGAACTTTTGGTCACACACTTGGATCGTGACATAATCAATGATAGTGCCTATGGAGATGTTGGAGTATCCCACGATAGTTTGGCGAGCAGCAATGGCTTGACCCCTATGTCGTTCCATGCTTTGTGGGTTTGAAAGGGAGTGCGAATGCCAGGATCAGAAATCCACCACCCAATAATTGATTCAACAAAGAGGAATATGTGAGTATTGTTCTGGTCTTACCACGTAGTACACTCCACCATCGACATGTGAAGATGTTGGATGAACAACAACGATGGAGAATCTATGGAATAACCGCACTAGATCCAAGATATTTCTGATGAGGTAATATCGCTTTCGTTGTGTATTTTGATATAGTATTTCTATCATTGGCATCAGAGTAGTTGATAGGTTCGATGAAATATTTGTGTTTCATGTGCATATTGTGATTTCATTTACTGAAATATTTTTTTTTGCATGATGAAAATCTTTTTTCTGTGATGAGATTTCTTTTCGGTAATCATGGTTGTTGAAAATGGTTTTCGGAGTCGAGATGCTTGTAGACCTTGGTGATGGTCGCAAGAGACACCAGTGCATATTTCATGGGTGCTGCACATAGTGCAAAGCTTTGGTGTATTACGCTCTGACCTTGAGCACCTTAGTCTACGACACTGCAATCACATGCCGGATACAACGTGCCCAAGGATTTTTCGCTGCACAGGCAACTCTACTGCTAGATGCATAGGTGCATCACCCCTATACTATGCAATATAAGTGGCACAACAAGCACCATCTAGGTGCATCGCATGTGGTGCATCACTAATTGATGTTGTGCCACTCATGGTGCTACGTTGATGGAGGTGCTGCGTAGCCAGCTTGGTGCAACGCTGCCACGGTGCAGCACTTGTAAATCACTACCTTAAGGCAGAGAGCCCATCGACACGCTGCAATAGAAAAGTTGAGGGTGGCCTAGTTGCACGCAGAACCATATAACTGGCCACGACAAGCTCTACTATGAGCAGTGTCATAAACCAGCTGGAGGTGCGATGATCACCTAGCTATGGCTAGATCTACCGTCCAGGGTGGCCTATGGTGAGATGCGCACCAATGCAACGCTAACCAAAGTGACACAGTGAGCTCGCATCTTCCATAGGGTCACACATTCCACACATAATACTGCGCGACGGCCAGAGTCCCTCACTAGGCAGAAGGCATTGGTGCCCAAGGCGTTGTCGCCGCACATGTAGCTCTATGGCCAAACGCACAGGTGCATCACCCATATATTGTGCAATATAAGTAGCACAACGAGCACCATCTGGGTGTGTGGCTAATTGATGTTGTGCCACTCATGGCGATGTGCTAATGGAGGTGTTGTGCAGCCAGCATTGGTGCAATGTTGCCACAGTGCAGCGCTGGTAAAACATTGCCTCAAGGTAGAGAGCCCATCGGCACGATGCAAGAGCAACGTCGAGGGTGGCCCAATTGCACGTAGAACCATAGAGCTGGCCACGACAAGCTCTACCGTGAGCAGTGTTGGAAACCAAGTGGAGGTGGGATGAGTACCCAATTGTGGCCAGATTTGTTGTCCAGGGTGGCTCATGGTGCGACACACACCAATGCAGCACTGACCAAAGTGGCACAACAAGCTCGCACAGTCCATGGGGTCGCCCACTCCACACATAATGTTGTGTGACAGCCAGAGTAGCTCACCAGGCCGAAGGCGTTGGTGCCCAGTGCATTACCATTCCACAGGGAGCTCTACAACTAGATGCATAGGTGCATCACCCTCTGCTGTGCAATATAAGTGGCACAACGAGCACCATCCGAGTGCGTCGTTGCTGCATCGCATTTAGTGTGTTGCTAATTGATGTTGCGCCACTCATGGTGCTCTACCGTGAGCAATGTCGCAAATCATTAATGTAGAGACCATTCAGATTTGGGGCTTAGAAGGCTAAAGATAGAAGGCAACATAGCAAGAAGTGAAACAAAGCCAAAATATGCAACCACCCGCACCCTAAACACTTAAATCAATTCAAAACCAAATGATTAGTCTGAAGGAAGCAGAAGGAAGAACATAAACCCTAATGCTAAGGAAGTGTTTTCAAAGTTTAAACACGTCGTCCATTTGCAATAAAAGTTTGGCATAGAGCTAATTTTTTAGGATGTATCTTTTGTCACCCACTATTATTTCTTTTTTGGGGGAATTACAAATTAAAAGCACAGGTTATTGTATATATTTTTATTTTTAACTCAATGTAAGGTAACAATTGAAAGAAGGATAGGAAAATAACTTCTCATTTTCGAAAATAACTTCAAATAACACTGAAACTGTTAATTAATAGTTTCAATTTACAACTTAAACAATCTATATTTTCAATTTACACTCGGTTCAATTTATAATTTGTCAGTGGCTAACGTGGCAGTACTAGTATCCTATTGGATAGTGTAAAGCTAGCATTTGTAACAAGTTCTGTTCAAATTGAAACTCATATTAGAATAGAGAAAAATGCTAATGCTAAACCATCCAAAGGAGTGTACGGACATGTTTCTTTTTTAATATATTAAAAAATTATAGTGTTATGGATTGGGGTGTAAACGGGTTGGTCCGGTCCGGTTCGGTTCAGTCCATTCGGTCTGACTTTTTTTTTTTTTCTTTTTTCACATCAATTAATAAAAAAAACTTATTTATAATACTGAATTAAACTAAGTGACTTATTAATATGGATTATATAACAAACTCAATAAAAAAAATATTTTAAATGGTCAATGATAATAAGTTAAATGAAAATTATATTATTGATGATGTTAATTATTACTTTATTTCTAACTTAAAGTATCTTAATGCATGATGAGCCATATACAACTTTTAACATTTTGTATATGAAGCAATAAGTATAAATAATTTAATTATCTATATATATTACATCCATAATTGAGAAAGATACATACTTAACATACTATTATAAATAAGCATAAAATATTTAATTATACATACTATTATAAATTTATAAATTATACATATATTATAATTTATTCTATAACTCTTAATACTTAATAGTATTAATAATACATTAAAGAATATATTAATATATTGATATTAAATATATATAGTTATAGACTTATAGTGATTAGTTATTATGAATCATGATTAGTATAACTATATAATAGTATTAGTATAAAGTATTAGATTATTAGTAATATAGTATAGCTATATATTAGTAATATTAGTATAAGTATAGCTGTATAATTATAGTCTATACTTAATTATAATATGGTATAATTATATATTAGTTAGTGATAGGATTAGGTTAAATGAAAATTATATAATTAATTATATATAATTTTTTTTTTAAGGTTCGGTCCGGTTCGGTCTGAAAATTACGTGAACCGTGGACCGGACCAAATGAATTTAGTCCTATAAATTTCAGACCATAGACCGGACCGAATGAACTCGGTCCGATCCGATCGATTTTTTGGATCTGGACTACCTGATAAACACCTCTAGTTACGTATATTGATGCATCCATGATCCGATCGATAATACATATTGTCATTCTTTTTAATATTAAAAAAGAAGAAGCAAAATATGCTTTAAATACAAAACGCTTCTTCTGTCCACTTCTTATGTGCATGTGTAGTAAGTAATGATATATATAGTAAGTAATGATATATATAGTCGTGAATTTTGTAAATATTATATATTTATTTTAAAAAAGAGTAAGATTTATTATTAAAAGATTAATTCTTTTTATGTGAGTCTTGTATTTATTTACTTTTTTTAAAAACGATTGTGCAGCATTTATGCACTTACGATTGTAAGTATCATTTCTCTACTTGTATGAAAAATTCTGTTCATCATCTTCATACACTACACATCATATTTTTTTTAATTTATAATTTTTTTTCTTATTAAATATGTGGTATATAGATAATGAGTAGAATAATTTAATTAATTTTAAAAAAATAAAACTAAAAAAAATATTGTATATGATGTATAAAGATGATGAGCATCAAAATTCTCTTGCATGAGCTGGGCAGAGTGCTTGTCAATTTGACTTTGGACGGGTTAAATAATGGAGTCGATGCATGCCACTTTGCGAAACCCATATCTGTTTGTTATTTTTATCATTTTATTTAAATATACATATTTATACATTAATATATGTATATTCAAATAGAAGAATAAAAATAAAAAATTATATATTAGTATATAGTATAGGATCAGATGATAAGCAGAATTTTTTTTTCTTCTTTTATTTGTTATAACTTATATTGCATCTTTATATTTTTTTGCACTTTTTTTTTAATTTTTAAAATTACATTGAGCTGTATTTTTTTATATATTTTTTTTCATTTTACATATTATATTTTTGCATTTTACCTCTTTTAAAATAAAATTTTTAACCATGACACGTGTGCTAATATTCTCATTAGATTAATTAAGAAAAACCAGATGAAGACATAGAATTAATAAGTTTAAAATTAAGTAAGAAAATGATAAGATGAAAAATACAAGAAAGGAAAATATTATGTACTAACGTTCAAAACCTGTTTTGTCATTGAAATGTGAAAGTGAAATTCTTTAATGAAGAAAGTATAGAATTTTTATTATATCTTATAAAGTTAGTTAATTAATTTATACGGAGAGTAGCGAGTGATAATGATCTATTTACAACTGTGTGAAAGAGCAACACCTTCACCCGGCCGTATTAACCTAACCCAATCCTGCTTTGCTGCTAATTATCAAGAGCAATGGAGGAGAAGGCACAGATCCAAATCCCAAGCACTGGACAGTCAAGGATTAGAGGTGCGCTTGCTTCTTTCGTATTTCTTTCTTCTCCACTTCCTTTCTTTTCTTACCATCCAAACACATTCGTTCATTGCGGTTGACTTACTTCGAATTCCTTTTTTTTTTTTTTAAAAAAAAAAAAACACTTTGACATGAGTCTCCTGATTACCAATTTCTCACCTACATTCTTCACTGAAAACTCTTCTCCGGATCTTGGAACCATTTCACGTTTCTGGAAAAAACAACTTGGTCTTAGCCGGATCTTAGTCGATTTCAGAACCTTCACTTTTAGATTTTTAAGGATCTTAAAATCTCTACTGACCATGCATATGACCGAAATTATATGCAGATTATAACACTGTCCAGACTTCAATGAGAAATTCTAACTACAGATTTCACGCAAGTCCACGATAGCAACGTTAATGGTTGAAATGAGAAATGTTTTAATCACAAAATAATTAAGGCCTGATTTGGATAGTCAGTTCAGATGAGATGAAATAAGATATTTTGAATAGTAGTAAGATTTTTTGAGTTAAGATGAGATGAGATGGTTTGTAAAAAATTATATGTTTGGATATATAGTAAGATGAAATGAGATAGTTTTGACTTTTTAAGATTTGATAAAGTGTTTTACTGTTCAGGTAGAAATGTTTGAGATGAGTATGAAAATTTATAGATGAAATAGATATGAAATCTAACCGTTTGGATGTCCAAATCTAACAGTTCCGTGTAGACCTAACTATTTCATCTGGCCATCCAAACCAACCCTAAACGAAACTAAATTCATAAACTGACATGACTTATGTGATACCACTACAAGGAAAAAGGCTTTTACCGGCACTGAAAATTTACCGCTAAAAGTGCCATAAACGCCGTAAAAAATAATTAGCAGCGAGTTTTGTGTCGTTGCACAATGGTTGCCAAAAAGTGGATGCTGATGCTTATGTGCGTCGATTTAAGATAAATAGCTGAAAAAGAGTTTATTTGTAGCGTTTCCATGTGAGTCACAAATAAGTATTATTACGCTAAGAAAAAGGCCTCCACCAAGTGACCTTTTTCGTTGCAAATTATCCATAGCGTCGTTAACTCATCGCTGCAACAAAAAAATTGAAACGCCGCAATTTAAGTATACTTTGCAACATCTAAAGCCATTGCTGTGAAATACACTACCTTTAGCGTCATTAAGTTATCGCTGAAACTAAAAGAAAACGCTGCAATTAAACGCTTTTGCTTCAGCGTTTCAAGGCATCGCTACGAATAAGAGAACCTTTAACATCGTTGATGGATCGCTGCAAGCTCAAAAATAATCACTGCAATTATTTGATTTTCTACAGCGATTCCAGCCATCGATGCAAATATCCTTGTACGCACTAGAAAATAGATTTGCAGCAGTTGACTTGTTTCGTTGCAAAGAATTGATAGCCTCCAGAATTGATCGTTGCAAATGAGGAACGTTTTTGTATCGTTTGGAATTTCTGCCTAATGGAAGAGAATTTCTGGCGGTGCTTTTTCTCGCTGCAATAAAGTGGTTTTGGCACTATAGGTGAGGTTTTTGTAGCGTTGCCCAAGTTCATTGAGTATGAATATCTTTTTGCGTGGATTATTGTCGCTAGAAATGTCATATGTAACTAGTTGATGTTATGGCCTAGAAGCAGCGTTTTTGGATTCTCGTTGGGAAAAAGGGTTGTTCCCGTCGAAAATTACTTCTCGCCACTTCCTGGGATTAAAGCAGTACTACTACTCATGACTTTTGGTTAATTTACTTCCCATTTCGCTGCAACTGTCCTCAACAATATTGGATCATTTATAATTTCTGGCAATAAATTAAATATGTAAACCAACGTCTAGATCTCTTATACAATGTTTATTTCCCTCAATAGCTTCCATTCATGATTCTGGGAATGCCTTTTGTTAGTTAACTTGCTAAGTACATCAATTCCAAAAACATGATACACTACTGCCCTTTAAACACTCCTACCTTTCATAAATATGATATAATATCACACAGCTAATATTATAAACAATTAAACAGTTTTGTATACGCTATTAATAAGAACATTCATTCATCAATTGTTATAAATCCACCACTACACATTCATTCATCAACTGTCATAAATCTACCACTACACATTAGAATCCCAGACAGTCAATATTAAGCTAGGTAAGTTTGCCAAATATTGGGCACTGCAACTGTCATAAATCCACCACTAGGCACTGACCAAATACGACATATTAAAACTAAATTTGCCAAATATTCTCCACGTTTTATAAACCTGGGCAGCAAGCAATATAAATTTGTTGTTCTTTGACTGTTGAGGCAGGAAAATCTTCACTTTAACAGCAGTCCATCACAGCAAAAAAGTATCTACTGTCATGCATCTTGTTGCTGAATTAAATCCACATAGTCAAACCGAGGCTTACCCACAACATTGCAGCTCTGGCTCCTTGCTAAGATGATCAACAAATCAGCGAGTAAAACTAGGCTCCTCTGTGAAACAACCACCCAGTGAAACAAACAAGTAGTTAGAAGGAAAGCCACCAGAAATACTATCAAGTAACCCAATCAAGTTATACTTTCTCAATCAACTATATACCTGCCCTTTGGGAGAAGCACACTGCCATTCAATTTGACTCAAGGAAAAGATGTATAAAACTTGCATATACATCTTCAGCATGCATCACATATGCTTATCATCAACCCATAATTAGCCATAACCCAATAACAGAAACACATCCCAATGCTCACACAACCCTTACACAGCAACTTTAGTTCCATGCTTTGTTATATTATTCATTCCCATATATCTAATTATTGATAATTTCCCAAATGTACTAGCATCAATTTGGGGAATTCATATGTAGCTAAGTGTTCTTAAACCAAATCTCATATAAGGTAAAACTGAAAGTGAGCTAGGCATGTCCCATTTATAAACTAAAAATGCTATAAGCATTACAAGGTAGGTTATGGGTAACCTTGTCTCCATAACATCTTATCTGCATGTATAGTCTACCAAGAGCCTAGTGTCATCTTTGTATGAAAACCCCTTCAAAAACCCCTGCATAGTACTTGTAAGTGTAAGTAGAAACATGATAATAGAGTGTTAGTATGCCAATTCGAGAGGTTCTACTTACAAACTATTCCATAAATAGTTTGTCACCTGATTTTTCCTATAAAAAAAATCATAAATAACAAAAACTCTTAGAGAATCACCTGATTTTAGATTCGTCAGGGCACACTCCATATGACCAGGTTATGAATATCTTCTAACTACTACTATCATGGCCCATACCAGATGAAAAAGTTACAAAATTCTCATCCCAATTCTTGCATCCAAATATTTTAACAGTATTTACAACTACACACTATATCTTCTAATACTTCATGCACTGACTACCCAAATTCAACATGTTTCATCCCCCAAAACTGTGCTTTGCCCCAAAACATAATTACATATGGGCATTTCACTTCAAAAAACTACACAAAAAGCCCCCACAAAAGTTTTTATGTTTGCATTGCTGCCCTAAGCAGCTCCTTGAGTCTCCCTCTGAGACTCACCTGGCAAAACACTTCTTGACATCAGTCCATACAAGCACTTCTCATACTCACAGTGCCTCTCCATAGGTACTCTAAATTCTCCCCTTAACTCCTCAAACTAAGTCTTATAATACTCAGCATCTTTTTTTTTTTATCTTTCAACTTCTTCAGCATGACGTGATTCCTATTCCCGATCATGTTGTCATGTAGATGTCGGTATTACTATCTTGCCTAGACCTCTAGCATACCCTGGTCTATGGCCTAGTACCTCCCTGAATACAGAAGCTGCTGTCTCTTCAGTTCGTTGCTCAGGTTCTATACCTTCCATCCTGTCAACTATTTGCTTCTGCACAGACCAAATACATAATTGTGTAAATTAAACCCGAAGGTTGTTCTTTACCACAATGTCAGTGAAGTTACTACAGAACTTCATGTGTTAATAATAGACCATAAATTCAAGCCAAATGTATATTAAAATTCTCACATAAAGCTCTTCTATAGTGGATGTCACAAATTTGTCTTTACTCCTAGACCAATGGACTTCCTTGTAGAACTCGACCAAGTTTGTTGTAGTCGACTGTTGTGCAACAATGAAGCACAAAGACAAATCTTACATACGAAAATTGCAGCGATTCCTAAATTCATCCATATTTAACAGCAAGTAAATTCTTCTATGTGCTGTTCTTTGATTAGTGTGCAGTGTTGAAAAGCATGATGACAAAGCAAGCCATTATAATATAGAAACTAGTAGTTGAGTAACTCAAAGTCTCAATACACATGAAGACTTTGAGTGTTCATCACTTTCCACTAAGTATTAGATTATTTAGTGGTCTGTTGGAAGTAAACTGGGTAGCTGCAAATGCCATTTGGCACATGCCTAGCATTAATTTGCATGTACATTTTGCAGCAGTGAAGTTTCAATAATTCTTTATAAGGGTTTCCTAATTACTGACATTGACAAAACAGTATCAATTTCATTTGGCTACTTATGGCATTTGGTACAAGGTTAAATATAGGTTCTTATGTTTTAGTATTTGATTTTTTTTTATTATCATTGACATATGCTGCTAAGAGTTAATAAACAGAGGATACCTTCTCCTCCAAGACCCTCACAAATGACTTTCTTCCGGATGTGTGATTGGTTTTCAGCTTGCCTTGATTCTCTTTGTTTTGCTTTGACATTTTCTGCAAGTACACAAATGACTTTCTCTTTGTTTTTGAAGATCCTTCAAAAAGTTCTAAAACAAATACTCTTAGGAACCACAACTATCATAAAAACATTAGTTTTAATGCTTGCGCATACCTTGAATGCCTCACTTCCCCATCTACCACATAACTTCACCCATACTAAATTAGATATGGCCAGTTCATTCCCACCAGCCAATGCTTCCTCATGGCTACCATATGACAAATATTTCTTGTGCAATTGATGGTGGAAAGCGTTGAATTGCTTACGCAACTGTTTCCACACCATCTGTCTATGATTCGCCAATTCCCAATCCAAAATGAAGTCAGCCTAAACATATCAAGTCAGTAGTTTCAACCAAAATCATTTAATACAAGCTAAAGCATACCCAATGGAAGTTAAATAGAAGCTTACCCGGACACGATCTATCAGTTCATCTTTCTCTCTCGTTGGAACATCAGTCCATCGTGCATAACTCATGTCCGCATGATGCTTTAATATCCATGTGACCCGTGTGGTAAATATGTTCGCATTTTCACAACAGGGGGCTGTTTGCCCATCATTAATTTTGAGTGATATTTTCCCGTGCTTTCGAAGCTTATCAAACTCAATGCATTTGGCGGGACCTTGGCCCTGCCTCTTTTTTTCAACATTTGTTGGTCTCAGCTCCGGAACAGCTTCACCTATAGGGAATATGAAACTTAACTTCAATAGTAAGTTTGAATCTTGATTAGCAAATTTTAAATTGGCTACATACATATAAACAGTTCAATATTCAACACAATATTAGGTGAGCATAATAAAAGAATCAACCATTCTCGTCTCTACTTGTGTGGGCATCCAATATTGGAAGCATAACTTCTGTCTCAGGAATTACGCTTGGAGGTTGTGTTGAATCGTCAGAGCTATTCT